>CM024240.1:4972585-5035895 GCA_013421045.1 Propylea japonica
TATATAATTATGTTTTCCGCACTTAAAGTCTGTTTTAAAAAGAATTTATTTCTAATTAAGATTAACAATTGCAACACTGAGGCTAAAGAATTATTAATCAATACAGATTAAGTTTGGAAGTGAATTACAAATCAAAGTGACTTGTCAGAAGTCTAATTCGTAACTAACTGAATGTTCCTAAAGATCTAAAAAGTAAATGTTTATGTGGAATTGCACTTTTGCACATCCGCGGTGATTCCAGGAAAATGCCTCGTCGCCGTTGCATTTCTAGTAGGTGTCGGTTCCTTAACTCGTCCCCTCTAAGTTGGCAACGTCCTCGTTGTCAGCAGTTTGGTCGTTCCCAAGTTCGATGCTAATAATTCTTCTTGGGTTGAACAGGAGTTTCTCTTATTCTGGTTTGTTAATTATGATAGTGAAAATTCCAAGGATTATGCAACAGAATAAAATTCCACTAATGGTATAATGTGTCAGCTGGGTTATCGGGTGTAGATACATGGGTTGGCTCTGAAGTTTTTCTGCTTCTTGCAGGATTAAGTCTGGATTTTTCAGATGTCTTAATTGAAGGAAAATTTTGTGTTTTGAATTTAAGGAAATTTTCGAGATGTTTTGTATTTCTATTTCGAAAATTGGAATTGTGTTGTCGAATATTGAATTCTCAATAATAATTCTGCACTGAGAATCCAGTAAATTTGTTCCTTGAATGGGTTTCTTCGTAATTATGCCATGACAGTCTTCTAATACAATCTGACTTTTCTTGAATAAAGTCAATAGCTGCTTATTCTTTAAAACATGGATGATTTTGAAGTTGTTCTCAACCAGGGTTGTTTGACAGTGTTCTGGTGTTGACAGGGTGCAAACTTCTCTGACGGGTAGTTGAAGGCACAGCACAATGGAACTATCTAGTATACGACAGGCTTCGTTGGTCCAATATTCATCGTTCTGGATCGTTATCCTGTACTTCTTGGGTGGGATGATAGCAATGTCTTGGTGATTGGGTATAGGGTATACTCGGGAATAGTTAGCAATTAGGTTTTTGAGTATAGGAATTTTTAGGAGTATGGTAATTATTTTATCAGTTCCCATGACAGACATTTTAGAAAATTCTAGCATTTTGTAAGGATGATGGCTAATTGGTGATAGTTCCTGCGGTCTATAAATTTCATGGAGATATTTTTCGATAGATTGAAGCTCATCAACTTGAATAAGTTCTAAATTAGGTATTTCTTTACTTGCAAAACTGATAGTTCTTTCAATCATAAGTAAGTGATTGAGTAAGATTTCTGATTTGAAAATTTCATTTTGTACAATAATTAAGAATGTTTCTTTTGATTTAATTTCTTCAAAAAGTGATTTTGTTTGTTCAATATTTTCGTTTAATAAGGTTACATCTTCTGAATATCTCTTAGTCAAATGATCAGCAAAAGAGGTTAATTTATCTATTCTTTCTATTTCATTACTTCTAATTTGATGTAATGCGTCAAGATTTTCATTTATGGTTTTCAAATCATCGTCATCTAAATTTCCTGTAACAAATTTAATACCTTTTCCAATGAAATTAGCCAATCCTCTCTTAACTTTATTACTATTTTTAAATTTACTGAGAATCTGTTCAATCTGGGCAAGATTTGATTTTAATTGAACGCAGATTTTATGTGGAAGTTCATCATAGGAATACTTTTCGTGAAGTTCTTGGAAATTTGATTTCAACTGATCATAGTTATTTATTAATTTTGTAAGGTTAATTGAAAAAAGAAATTTGTGATGGTGGTCAAGTATTCGTGCTTTCCCTAAGGGTTCTTCAAAGTATCCATTAGTTATTATTTTGTAGACCTGAAGGGCCTGGTAGGTTCGGATCGATATCAGGAGCATTATCGGTATCCTGAAAAGAGAGAATATTTTTTCTTAATCTCTTCACTTTTCCTATGTTGGCTGTAGTTTCGCGGGATTTTGGGTTAATCCAAAGATTTTGTTTTGTTGTTGGTTGGAAACAGTTATTTTTTCGAAAGGTGGGTCAGTTTTTCTTGGTCTATTTCTTTCAACATAAATTTCCTGTTGATCTAAATTTGGGGGATCATTTCGATTCTCGTTTATTCTATCTAAACGTTTTTGTGCTTGCTCACGATTTCGTTGATAGATGTTGTCGAAAAAGGGTAAAATTTCCTGTTTTCTTTTTTCGTTGTACTGTTCGTAGATAGTCATGGTTAAATCGAATTCTGGTATTTTGTCATAGGGTCCGTAAAGTAAATTGAAGGCGAATAGCCAGTGGCAGAATGAATCGATTGATTATAAATCAATGTAGCGGTGATCATGAGATTAGAAGGATTTTCATTCGGATTTTTCAATTTGAGAATTCTGAGTTTTTCTAATATGGTTGAGTGAAATCGTTCTATTGGAGAGTTAGAGCTTGGGTTATTTACGGTGGTAAAATGTAAATTTATTTTATTGAGTTTGCAGAATTCGATGAACGTTTTATTATGGAATTCTCTTCCTTCATCACATACAATTTTCTGAGGTATATTATGATGAGAAAAATAATGGCGTAATTTATTCAAGATAGTCAATGCAGTTCCATCTTTTACGAGATAGCATTGGGCGTATTTAGAGAATAAGTCGATTATGGTCAGAAACTTGGAATTTTGAAAAGAAAAAGTATCCATGTGAATAATTTCAAATGGTCTTTTTGCTAAAAGAGGACCAGAAAATTTTAATTTGTAAGGATGTCTCTCATATTTAGATTGCAGACATAATTCACATCGGTTAATGATTTGTGTAATTTTTTGTTTCATTTTAGGCCAATAATACTTTTTTGATAAATGATTATAAGTTTCTGAGATACCATTATGATTTTTATCATGATATTCACAAATTATTTCTGTTTGACTTTCATCGCAACTAACGTCTAATAGATAAATTTTACTGATGAAAATTTTTACTGAGTAATTGAATGAGTCTTTACAGAATCTAACAAAAGGTAATCGTAATTTATTGTCTCTAAAGAAAATTCCGTAGGTTTCATTAGGTCTGAATATTTCTTTGAAAAGATTAGATAAATCTGTTTCTATGTGATTTTGTCTAATTGTTGCATTGTAGGTATTTTTTCCAAAATTTTTCGTATATTTTAAATTGTATTGCTCTCCTATATTGAGAATTATTCTATTCGGGTAAATGTTTACGGAGGATTCTGTGATTGGTATTACTTTTCCATTATCTTCCTGAGTGGAATGAATTGTAGCATCAGAATTATTATCTTGATTTTGATCTTCAATTTGGTTGTTAGAGTTTTGGGTTTTTTGAGAATTCAGGATGTTTTCTACTTCTTCGTCTTCTAATATCGGTATTTCATCTGTGTTCGGTAAAATTGAAGACAAATCGATATTAAGATCTCCGTCCGATAATAATGAATCATTTTCAGTTTCTCGATTATTGATTTCAATTCGGGAAAGTGCGTCCGCAACTTTATTTTCTTTGCCTTTAGTATGTATGATGTTGAAATCGAATTCATCTAATTTTAATTTCCAACGGATCAATCGTGAATTTGGTTCTTTGATTTTATAAAGCCAAACCAAAGGGTTATGATCTGTTTCAATAGTAAACTTTTGTCCGAAAAGGTATGGTCTGAAATGTTTGGTTGAATCCAAAATTGCAAGTAATTCTTTTTCGATAGTTGAGTAATTTCTTTCGGCTGAATTAAGGGTTCTCGAATAATATGCTACAGGACGATTTGATTGTGAGAGTACACTTCCAATAGCGACATTCGAAGCATCGGTGGTTAATTTGAAGGGTTTTCGAAATCTGGATATGCTAATATCGGTGCATTCATTAATAATTCCTTACAGAGTTGAAATGCTGAAATATAATCTGGGTCGTCTAGTTTTATTTTAGCTCCTTTTTTGAGACATTTTGTGAAGGGAGATACAATATGGGCAAAATTTTTAATGAATCGCCGGTAATATCCGGTTAAACCTAAAAATGATTTTATTTCTTTGACAGTTTTTGGTATCGGATAATTTTCAATTGCATTCAATTTCGAAGGATTTGGTGATATTCCGTCTGGAGTAATTAAATGACCTAGAAACTCAACTTTTTTGCTCAAGAATTCACATTTATCGAGTTCGATTTTGAGGTTTACTTCTTCAAGTTTCTGAAAGATTGATTTTAAATGGCAAATATGCTCTTGCAAAGATTTAGAAAATACAACAACATCGTCCATGAATACGAAACAAAATTTATGAAGGTATTCTTTCAAAACATTGTCCATTGTACGTTGAAATGTGCTCGGACCATTTTTCAATCCGTATGGCATTCGGAGATATTCATAATGTCCGTTGTTAACAGTGAATGCAGTTTTTTCAATTGATTCTGGGTCCATTTCAATTTGATGAAATGCTTTTGCCATATCAAGGGTTGTAAAGTAGCAACTTTTTCCTAAGTTATCTAAAATTCTCTTCAATGCGTGGTAATGGGTATTTATCCTCTACTGTTTTTTCGTTAAGTCGTCTATAATCTATTACCATTCGGTATTTTTTCTTTCCGGATGCATCTTTCTTTTTATCTACTATCCATACTGGTGCACTGTATGGCGAAATCGATGGTCGAATAATTTTATCGTCAAGTAATTTTTGAATTTGCTCTTGGATTATATTTTTCATAGAATGAGGGTGTCTGAAGGACTTAACATAAACTGGTTCATCATCTTTTGTTCTGATTTTATGTTTAACAGTATTGGTGAAAGAAAGATCGGATTTTTCATCATAAAAAATATTTTTGAATTTTCGACAAAGGTTCAAAATTTCTTTTTTTTCCTCTGAATTCATGTGAGATGTTCTGATTAAATTTTAAATTTGAAGTTCTTATTTTCGACTGGTGGATTAGATATTTCACTTTCATGTAAAGATTTCACAGGAATTCTTTGGAAAAGTTTATTTCCACATCGTTCTCTATTGGTTCCGCTATCGGTATGGAACAAAATCCGTTTTTCGCTCTAGCAATGCATGCAGGGGTTGAAAATTTTTCGAAATTAATTTTTGGTAAGATCACATCTCCGTTTTCGATAGTTACCGGTATTTTTACGAAATTTTTTTGCTATAACCTTTCTTGGTTTTAATTTGGCGGAGGAATATTCTAGGTTAAAAGGAATTTTTAAATTATTTATTTCTAAAGTATGAGTTTGATAATCGATCTTCGCACCTAATTTCTGCAAGTCTGCCGTTCCTATTAGTGCGTCAAATTTTGAGTGCCAATCTATTACATGCAAGTGGATATTTCGGTTAATTCCAAGCTCGTATAAAATAGGTATTTTCAAATTATTGTCTGATTCAATGGAATTTCCTAGTCCGGAAACAGTGAAAGGTTTTTTATACAAAAAGTTGAAAAATTTTTCGAAAGCTGGTTTAGTATTAATTACAGAATTTGTTGCGCCTGAATCAATAAGAATTTTTAAATCTACTTCTGGAAGGTAAATGTAAGGCAATTTAGATTTTATTTTCACACAATTCAAGTCTAAGTTTCTTCGAGTTCCGAGGCTTCCGTCTGAAAATTTTCCTCTTCTTCGAAATTATTTTCGAACTCTTCTTGAGAATTAACGTTTTCATTGTACTCGTAAAATTGAGATTCAAATTCTTCAGGACTTTCAATTTCCGATTGAACATTAAATAGTTCTTCTGAAATAAAATTTCGCGATTGTTGGTGTCGTGGAATTGTTCTAGTCGACATATGGGTGGCAGGTTGCCTGAATGTATTTCTGGTTGAAATGGACATTGGTGTTGGTTTCGGTTGTGATTTAGTCATACTGGAGCCTGATTTAGGTCCAAAGACTTCACGACTTGTGGGAAATCTTCCGCTATTCGGAATTGGGGTATTTATACAATAAGGAAAACCAGTTGGGTTTCCAGAATTATTAGAACTTTGATTACTTACAAAATTTTGATTATTGGTTACTGGGTTAGAAAAATGTTGAGCATTGTTTGAGAAATTTTGATTGAAATTTTGATTGCGTATTTGAGGTTTCGGGAATTCACGATAATTATGATTAGAATAAGTAGGTGGAGTACGACTATAAAATGGTTTTTTCGGTATTTCTTGTGATTTCCGGAGAAATTCACAATATTCCCATTCTTGTTTCCTATTATCGTAATATCGACATTTATTAATGCATTGTTCTAGTGAATTTATTTCAAAATTACTAATATAAGATCTATAGGGTTCTAAAAGTCCAATTTGAAATGTTTTTAGGGCTAATTTTTCTAAATCAAGTTTCTTGTATCTTAAATAATTTTGATCCTGACATGTTAAAGTCAGATGTTGCAAAACGTCATTCAAGTTTTTTGTTATTCTACTGTAAAAATCTAAGTAGTTTTCGTTCTTTTTCTGAACGCATTGTGTTAGACATGAGACCAATAAATCTTCGTTTCTTTGGTCTCCATATCTTTGTAGGAGCGCTCTCCTAATTTCACTCCAATTAAGAGCGTTTTGGAAAGCAACGAAATCTCTTGCTTCACCTTTAATTTTTGACCTTATAGAAAAATTAACAGCATACGTTAAATCTGTTGTTAATTTTCCTTCGAGATATGAAACTAAATTATCTATTTCACTAATAAAAATTGACAGGTTGTCACCTGGGGAGTATTCCGGAAGAGAATTTAACAGTAATAGAATGTCTTGCCTAGACATCTGCTCAACTGTATTTGAGTTGGAAGAAGTTTGGCTATTGTTCATTTCGGCTATATTCCGTCTGGGGTATGGGCGAAATCTACTTTGTTTAATTGATTGGGTTAAAAAATTTTCTGCTATTACGAGAGTTTCTCTATCTTCAGAAACTATTTCCAATTCTTTTTGAGAATTATCTGTCATTGAAACGTATAAAAAAGGTTAAAAAGGATGGATTGATGGACTTACAGCACCAAGATTTGCATCCTAAAGTGAGCAGGTCCTTCTTCTCTGTTGAAGTGGGTAGAATGGACTTCCTTCCTTCCTTCTGGTCGAAAGTCGATGATGATGGTGGTTGATATCGCACTAAGAGTTGAAACTCAACGGGCGTTCCTCGGCGACGGTAACGTTTCCGAAATGGACACTAATTTCAGTTTATTTTAACTAAAATCCCGTTGCGATATCCTGTTCGCAGCGCCAATTATGTTTTCCGCACTTAAAGTCTGCTTTTTAAAAAGAATTTATTTCTAATTAAGATTAACAATTGCAACACTGAGGCTAAAGAATTATTAATCAAATACAGATTAAGTTTGGAAGTGAATTACAAATCAAAGTGACTTGTTAGAAGTCTAATTCGTAACTAACTGAATTGTTCCTAAAGATCTAAAAAGTAAATGTTTATGTGGAATTGCACTTTTGCACATCCGCGGTGATTCCAGGAAAATGCCTCGTCGCCGTTGCATTTCTAGTAGGTGTCGGTTCCTTAACTATATAAACTGTACTCATTTGATTCTTTACAACATTTATTGTTCATATTTTGTGTGATGTACACTAACTGCTACTTCAACGGAGTTACGAAACGTTAAAGAAAGTAGAAACGTCTTTAGAGGAGACTCTCCAAAGACAACAACTGAATGATCCGTACCTGCTCGCAGATGCGATAAAGATATGATGTTTTCTTTCAAATTTTGAACTGACTCCAGTGAAAAAGTCCTGTGAAGTAGGCTCTTTGTTGGTAGTGATTTATATAAATAGGTTTCCCCTGCTCTCCTATAAACCATTCGCCTATAAATTAATCGATGTTTAAAGGAGTCTCAACTCATACCTTTTCGGGAATTGCTTGAGATCCCAAACCACCTATTCCTCGCGTTACCCGTGGGACCTCTGTTCCTACCTCCAGGCTTAATATGTGAACACTTCTAACAAAGCCATTCGTAAACCGAAGTCCTGGCGAGTCCCATTGGACAACTTCGGGAATAAGGAAGCCGGTGTTAGGTTATCAATCGATCAAATAACGCTGAAGGCGTCCTGACAACGTACAGCCCACACTTATTTTCCGAAGGGAATATTGCTTGTGGATATGATATTTCCTGTTAATAATTCAATACCTTTCATACAGGAGTGAAATTTCTGACATGAAATTTTCGATGATGAATATTAATGGTATTATTAAATTGTTTACATAATTTGTCATTATTCTTATCTACTTTTAGGCAAGTATTTGTCAATTTCCTTCCAGATTCTTGAAAATGACTACCTAATGTTACGAAATATGCTGAAAAATAATACAGTGAATGGAAGATATTTCTGAATGTGATTTAAATTTGTTATTTTTCTGAATCTGTAGTGAATCCGTTAATTCTGAAATACAGAGTGCCAAAAATTGTTATTTAATCAACAAGGTTATTAAAGACAGCGACTGATGGTCAAGATATTTTAATGCGTGGGCGGAGCGAATGCGTTAATAGTTCGAAATAATTAGTCGCTCGATTAATAAAATAACCGAGTTGATTACAAGATATTTCCAACGATCTCAATATGAATTGTATATGAATTCTTGATTGAAATAGATTCCCATTTTGCACAAGATTTATATTTGAATAATAAAATTTCTAGTAGTAAGTAGTAACTGTGTTTTATTGCAGCAATACAAATGGCTATCGACCAAGGGTCCTTCAGCCTTAAAATTTCTATTTATCTATTAATGAAGTAATTGTCTATGATGAATATTGATGGTACCTATTAATGAATTGTTTCCATGATCTCTCACTATTCTTATCTGCGTTTTCGGCCAGTAACTGATAGATCTAAAGGGAAATTGACCATTTCACTTCAGATCCTTTAAAACGCCTACCAAATTATTATCTTATATGACAAAGTATGAGTTATTTCTCATTTATTAATTATTTAATAATTTAAGAATGTAAAAATTTTATTTTATCGTTCATATGATGCGATCCTCTTGACATTTTACATGCACACTCAGTATATCCTTCTCTATTCACGAAATAAATTTTATTCGTATCAGATATCCTGATGTTGTGGAAATATAAAAATTCTTGTTTTCAGTACTTCAATCAAATTTACTATACGGTTCTGTAAACACTATGACCACAAAATTTGCAGGAGGCTCATTATGAGCATCTTGTATGTGGCCGCAAAATTTCATTTCAATTAGTTTGATTATGTCTGAGATATTGGGTAACATTTGAATGGCCATATTTTATGGATTTATATTATACGATTTGGCTGTTAAACAAACTTAACTGCAGCATTTGTGAACCGAACTCACCCTGAAAATCTCAAGTTTTTAGGACATTTCCTTCGAAAGTTTTTGTGCTCACGGCCGGACAGACTGCCCCATGGACAGAATTGAATTTGACCACTGATTCGTCATCAGGAAGTCGAACACTATCGTTTGAGACCATTTTTGGTTCAAAATTATAGACAATATTATAGACATTTGGGATTTTCGGCTCAAAGTTCGAATATTATAGACATTTGGAAAAAACGATATAGCACTCGTTTGAGTAAAACGAAAGCTCAAAAACTGATTCTGCGTTGAGTTAGTGCAAAATGATAGATTTCAGTGTAGTAGTACATAAATTATATCAATGAGACACTAAAAAGAAGCAGGTGTTTAAGCGAAGACGAAGTTTTGAATGTCGGATATATTATTGTGTGGAAGGACCGAAAATCCTGAATATTCATACGGCATATTTTCGAACTGATTTTATTTTAGGGTTTTAATTTTTTGTCGATTATCGAAGATTCAAAATAATTTTTGCTCAATTTTTTCACTTTGTCCGAGAGTCCGGATATTGGCTGTATTGAACCTCTTGGGACACCCTGTATATTTCACTCTGTTGCTTTGTTATCATATCATTGCAGCTGCAAGAGATGGTTTTACAATTGAATGATATAAGGGTCATAATTTTTTGACGATAAATTTCGAAATTTTTCCGAACACCCATATGTAATTGTAATGGAAACGACTTTGACATTTTTCTCTGCTAATATTATTATTTTGACAAATGTATTATTCTATTGACGTTTATCGCCAGTATATTGAAACAAACTGTTATTTCCAAATGTCACATCAATTCAAGCAGATTCGAAAGACTGATATCGCACCGATTCTTCATAATCAGTAAAACGTCAAAATTTAAATTGAAAATATACGTCCCTTAATTACGAAATTTATTACCCTGCTACGAAATTTTGATTATAAATCTTCCAACTGTAGGTATTCGCATCGTGTTGAAAATATGGGGATGGCCTAGCCCTATTCAATTTGAATTATAAATGGGTGTTATTCATTTACAACCGCTACTATGGAATGATATTCAACATTGGGGTATTTATTACTGGTTTTTGAAACAGAGGAGAGAAATATGTCATATACAATAAATAACAGTAGTCCATTTCTGAATTAAATATGATTTGATTTGAAAACTTATAAATTTTATGTATGATGATGACTGTCAGTTTATCAATATAAGTTATTCAATGAAATGAATACCAAACGAAGAATTAATTCACAAATTGAATTATGAATTTATAAGTAGTAATATAATAAACTAGGTTATTAATGACAGCAACTAATGGTTAAGATATTTTAACGCGTGAACGAAGCGAAGCTTAAATCACCCAGTGAAAAAAAGTTATTATACACGAGTAGCATACTATACTCTATCCACGACTACTAATTATTTTTTAAGCTTTTAAAATTTGACGGAAATAATATGTCCCCAACTCAAGTTGACATATAAGTAATCTTTCGTTGAACTTTTCATTGTTTATCCTCCTGAGTCCTGGCATCATATAGAAAGTGATATTGTTGTCATATTTGAGAGTTTGGTAAATTAAGCGTTGGAGAAGTCACTGAAATTTTTTGAAAAGTTTTATTCACAAGGAAGTATGGAAAAAATATGTCCAATGAAATGGACAACAGGACGATTTGACAATAGGTATCGCATCACGCAACTTAAAATTTCTGAAGCAATTTTCTTGCCTTCCAAGCACAAAGAGAAGGTTCATTTTTCACAAAAAAATATGGTTTTCAATTCACAACTTGCATTTTTACACTTCTCAGCATTTTTCGAGTCACTTGTTACTATTGATTAATGCAGATGTTGTTCAAACAAGTAGTTCGGTGGAATGAAATTTTCGGTTTTCATCAGAACCCTGTTTTGTGAGTTTTTTTTCTCGAATCGCATTTGAAGGCTCATCTTCAGAATATACTTCATTCAAGCAGTCATCAGGAGCATAATAAGTTTTTTGAAATCTCAAAATCATTCTGCCTGAATGTCAAACTCACCATCGTAAAAAAATCATCTTATTCTGAGTCAGAACAGTGGGCATTGAGCAATTGCTCGATTTTATTATCCTCTACTCCAAGGCAAAGAGAATGTTTTTTCTCAAATGTGGAATAATGAAAAATATCTCTTAGTAAAAAAAGCTGGATTATATTCTACCGTCCAACTAAATGGACAAGTCACCATCATTGTCATTGTGTGAACAATAATTGAAACAACGGGATAAAAAAAATGGAGCAATTCTTAGACTATTCATTCTATGTTTGAAACCAGCTTAACACATAAAATACGATAAAATCAATATTAACAGTAAATTTTTTCATGAAGAAATATGGTCATCATGAACACAATTTTCATAAACAAATACTGAAGCACTACGATATAACAACTCAATAGCTGCGCTCTCAGCGCATTGATTTATACCTCCAATATGTCGGACCGAAGAATTTACTGCCGTAAAATCAGTACACTATCAGGAAAAATATTCAGTCTGAATGTCCAATATATTGCACATTAGGACTGAGGAGAATATTTTGTAATAAAAACAGATTTGGCCACGATTGAAAAGGTATTCACACCCATATGTGTTGGTTAAGGAATTCTGAAACACTGAAGAAATATCAGTTGTAACAAGCATCTGGCAGCAGTGAATTATGACTCATTATTTACCAGTGATTGATGAGTTTCATTATGGCCGAGCAAACAGACATATAATGGGTAAATTATAAAATAGTAAGGAATAAAAAAAATATCTTCCAAACTCACACCACTTTATTGCAGTATAAAAAGCAAAATAAGAAATAAAGACGTTCAATATGCACATTCTTGACTCAGGCTGTCATATCTCTCAATGCAGCTCAAATGCTGAAATGTTTAAAATTCAAGATCTGTTCACAAATATTTCTTGCACGTCCCCCACACCATAGAATTTTAATGCATCAATTCTGTCCCTATACAGAAATATTTGAAATTACCCATTTACGAGTTTAACCCTACATACGTCATAGACGTCCAGCTTTTATTAAAGCTCGGGAATTTTAAGGAGGAGAGAGAATATAAAGAGGAATTTCGGTGCCTCAGATTGTTATGACAGGAGAGGTGAAATTCAAGTTGCAGGAGAGATAAATAAGCTGGAGAAAGTGGGAAATTTAATTTCGAAAATGAGAAAATACAGAGGAGAATTATGTCTTAAACGATAAACTCGGAAATGCTGTGTACATTTGAAGGCATAAACGGGGAAAATTGACTGGAATTGAGTACTAAGTACAGGACCAACAAATTTATATTTTTCAAGTTCTGTTTTTAAGATTAACTGATGCCAATACACTCTCATTGAATCTTGCCAAGAAAAATTATTAGGTATATGCAGTGGAACTTCCCCATAACGAACGTCTGTATAAAGAATTTTGTACAAGACATTGCACCTTGAATACAAATTCCATTTCAAAAACACCCTCTGAAACGAAGTAAATTCTCTCTATATCTATCTATAACTCTCTTTGAATGGGTATTGGTAAGAAGGATGGTTTTTTCCGAAATTTTTCCGGATGTTTGTTATGAATTCCGATCTTCAACTGAATCATTACGGCAGGCAGAGAGATCTTTCGGAAATTCCACTGTAGTTGATTCTATTAACAGAGGCCAATACTGTTGAGAAATAAATTATGCTGCACCTCCATGTGTTTAATGGTCGTTAAAAACTTCAGTGTTCAGAAATAGAGAATACAAAAATGTGCAATTTTCCGCTAAGTATTAATCAAATAATTTACTGCATTGGGATGAATTATGAAGAAAATTATTGTGTTCAAATTTTCTTTTCGTTTGAGTCATTGTTAGACGACTAACCTAACCTTTTTCATGACAATAATGTTGAAATAAATAGATAATAGAATAGAAAACAGTTATCGAATATATTTCTGAGCGAACAGCTCTGAATGGTTCTTATGGAAGTATTCCATGAATTTCGATACACATTTGACGAATTTTTTCACTAATGTATTCAAAAATTTGTAGAGACTCATTTGTTCAATAAATATTGTGATGAAAAATTTACTTTGTACTAGATCTTTATGAGACTGAGAAAACCAAGATCAAGAAGGATTCAAAGCAAGTTCAGTTTCTGTATTGATGCGAAAGATTTCAGGGGGTTATTCCTCAGATTATTTTATGAAAAATGGCTGCATAATTGTAGGTCCTTAAATGCATTATTTTCAAGATATAGGGTTTTGAAGTTTTACTTAAAAACTGACTGAAAAAGTTGTACGCCACTGAGATATTTCAAACTTACAATTATTTTTGAATTCTTCGTTCAATTTGTGACGAAAAAAACTCTTATTTTTTAGTGTGGGGCGCCGTCTTCATGTTGGAAAAAAAATCATCCCAACGCGTATTTTTAGTTGCTTTAACACTTTATGTAGTAGAGACACTCAATTGAGAAGTTTTTATTTTTGACATAAAAACGGTGCCCCACTAGAAAAAAAGAAAAGATAGATTTTTGTCACAAACTGAACGAAGAATTCAAAAATAATTGTTAGTTTTTAAAATCGTAGTGGCGTACCCAATTTTTCAGTCAGTTTGTCTTCTGTAATTTGGATTGCCGGACCTACAATTATGGGAACCTTATTTCATGAAAGATCTGAGGAATCACCCCCTTAAATCTTTCGCAACAATTCAGAAACACCCTGTATATGCATTCCCTTGTCTTAGTATATTCCATAAATTAATTCTTCCATATTTTATCGACATTTTCAGGATAATTTGGCAATTAGTAACGAGGAAAGAAAAAATGAACAAATATTCCATCTGCAAATATTTTCTCGTTCTAGATTTCTTGTCTAACGAAGTAGCACATTTGCATAATCGGACAGAATCAGGATTAAAAAAAATTTTTTGAATTGCTTTTCACCAGACTTTTTCGCATCTACTTCGGAATGAATATTCAGTTCATTTGGGAAAAAGAGTAATATTTAAATTATGCGGAATTAGTTTTATCCAGTATCTAACCAAGTCTGAAAAGAATGAAGTAGATAGGATCTCGAACACAAGGTACATACGTTTTGTATATTGTATTGTATTGTGTATTGGATATAAGGTAGAATTTCTATATTTCTCTTGAAAAAATAATTTTCTAGAAATACCTACTGAGGGCTTTCAGGAACACACTGTTTTATAGTGCTTTAGATTTGAGTAATGATGACTTGAGTAGAGATTGATTATGTCAACCATTTCATATGAATACCATTTCGGTCAAAACATTAGAGGTTATTGTAGGTATATCTAAATCCTATACGAATTAATAATCAACATCGTAATTTAATGTTATGTTCTGAGATAATGTTTCATTTATATTTTTATGTTTTTTTCTCATAATTTCAATGATTGGTGAGGCAGTTACTATAAAATCAATGAAAGTATTCAACTATGAAATGTGTTTTTATAGTGGAGAACTTTGCATCGAATTCATTTCTACCAGACAACCTGAAACTTTCCACCTAAAATTTTAGAGATGAAAATTAAAAGTCTTAGTAATGCTGTTTCTTGCAATACCTCTCCAGATTCAAAAAGATGCCGTATGTTTGATGGTCAAACAGAAAAAAACATACCTGCGACATAAAACCAGAAATTATATAGCAAGGGAATCAGTTCCCAATTAATCGATAATATTTTATTATCTCCGAGAAGAATAGCCAGTTCTATGCGCTAATTGGAAATTTAACAATATGAACTGCTAACCGCCAAAAAAATGAGCGGAATTTCGATTAACTGTCATCACATGGTGCGAATTTGATTCAGTCAACCCAGCTCTTCAATATTTCTATGGCTAATTAGAGCTAATTCCGAAAATGGTAAATGTGAACGATCAGGATGAATATTGAAGGTATTCAAAATATGACAGGGAATTTCCAATTAGTCTAATTCTTCGAATCTTATAATTATCGGAATGAATTTAATATTTCATTGGATCATCCTACTGCATCCCACTGAATAATAATTGACTCTGCACTAGGTGTGTTAGAGTAACGCCCCTATTTAGGGGAAATTGGAGCAAGACGGGGTAGATGAGGTTTGATTGAGAATTAAACTGATATTTTCATTATAAGAGAAACAGATAATTTATTGAATATACTAAAGGGTATTCCTTTGAAGCTGTCATTTTTTGACAAGTAGAAACTACGCCATGAATGAAAATGGAACGCTTCACGCTTCAAGAACGCATTGAAATTATTAATATTCACTATAAAACGGCGCTACGTGCCACACTAGCAACGAAACCATTGATCTTTTACGGGAAAAGTTTCCGGACCGTGTTATCTCTCGAAGAGGTGATCACAATTGGCCAGCGAGATCTTGTGATTTAACACTTCTTACCTTGGGGCCACGTGAAAAAGAAGGTTTACGCAAATAGCCCAGCGTCGAATCAATACCTCAAAGATGGGATTCGTGAGGCTATCGAGGACATAGTGCATAGTTGCGATTTTGTCATGGAAAATTTCCTTGAAAGGATATTTCCACCATTCTTCTTTATGATGAAATAACCATCTGATCATTTATATTGAAAATGGCATTTTTCTTTGAATATCAAAATAACACCTCTTATTGGAAAACCATTTACTTCTGATATAACATCGAAACAAAAGCAAAATAACATTTAATGTTCTCAAGGTTTAGAAAAAAAGCGAAATCACACAAAAAGACCTTTTTCTTCGTCTTAACCCATAGGCGGGGTAAGACAGGTTCCCCTATGGTGCCAGATGAGAAATGATTTTATTTGGGCATGATATGGTCAACAATAAACGTAATAACTGTTATTTTGTCATGTCAATTTCGAAAGATTCTAATACATAAAGAGAAAAATAAATAAAATAGAGGGTTAGATAGGGTATCCCCATGATGCCCCTTTGATCATTGTAGCAAAAATTGTCACAATAGAGAAATCAGTTATCATACCTGAAAACTGATCTTAACGTCCACTTCAAACTGTCTCTTCAAAAGCCGATTCAAAACACGATAAGAAAACAGAACAAATCATGTATAAACTAGTTTTGATGCGCTCAGGCGAAAACTTGACTTATTATTTTGTCGACTTTTGAGCAACTGATTGAGTTATATTAGCCACATGTAGCTTTAAAGGTGTGGGTATGCCGTCTTGTCTCACTACCACTTCTTGCGCTACCTTCCCCTATTTTCGTAGCGTTATCTCATTAGGCGTTTTCGGCTACTTACTCGGGTTAACTCGATTCCTAACCTTCGCGTTCGTTTACCTAACCCGAACATCCAACACTGTACTTTCAGAGTACGATGCTATTAACTAGATCACTGACTCAGGTTGATCTATCGTAACCCTACACGAGAGGAGGGTCGTAGAGTCACCGCATGCGCACTGTTGTAGTTTAATTTTGTATTTGAAAAGGCGGGAATAAGTTTACACTCTCTTCTCAGTAATTTCATATATACAGGGTGACTGGTGACGTATGGGACAACGGCTAACTGGAGATAGAGGACCTCAAACTGAATGAGGATTGGGGGTTTAAATGTCCTATAAGGCTATTAGTTTCAGAGATACAGGGTGTTTTTTGCAAAAGTGCTTAAACTATAAACTCCCTTCTTCGTCAATATGGCAAATTTTTCGCTGATATTTGGCAAGCTTGTTAATATACATATTCTCCATCAGATCGACAAGAAAAAAATTCCCAAAAATTGCAGGTCCGTATTAAAAAATTTCAATTTCCGTGTCAGGTGAGAAATATCACTCGGTATATGAAATAAAAAAAATTAAATTGGGAAATTGGAATCTGCAAAAAACACTGAATAAAAATCTGTTTTTAGTTTTGATGGCACAAATTTTCTAAAGTTTTTATGATATGTTGAAAGTCGAATATTACAATTTTTTCATATTGAATTCAAGCAACACACTATTCCTGAAAGAAAAAAACACTGAATTTGAGATGCTTAAATAATCATGACGCATTTTGAATATTCCTTCACATCTTGAAATACTTTTTCATTAAATTTTCTATCAATATTATAAGAAAAACTCAAAAAACAATACAAACACAAAAAGATTAACATAAAAAAATAAAATAACAAATGCTTGATATGCGAGAGCCACTCCCCTCACACACTTATTTGCAGTAACACTAGATTTCAGCTCGAGAAAAGTTGGACTTTCTTCTCAGAACGCCTGAACAATAATCCATCTGATACTTATTCTTTCAACAAAATTTATTCTTTTATTAAATAATGCAATGATTCATGAGAAAACAACTAAGCAAATGCTCGAAATCAGAGCAATTTGCTTCAACGCATTTATTGGCTCTCTTGAACTCTAATGATTTCTTTCTCTTTTGAGATGAAGATTATTCTGAGACCAAATATTATATTCGTTCATTTTGCGCAATTCAAAAACAAGTATCATCTACATATTCTTCATTCGTGAATATTGAAGGCATTTTTCAGTAGATAAACAAACGACACAATTCCCAATAATACACAATCAATGAATGTATGAATATAAACGTCATTTTTTGAAATAAGCCTACTCTGTGTAGTAGGATGTATTTTATTTATAATGAATAATAAACCTCTTATTCTAAAAAATCACTTGTTTCCCTAATATTCTGTTTGCATTAAAGAAATTCATATGCTTATCAAAAGAAGATGAAGTTGCTACACCTAAGTACAGGGTATCCCATTTTGGGCACTTTTACGGGATATCTCCGTTATTTTTAACATTAGCGGGATGCGGTTTTCGCGACAGTGTGCTACTTTTTTGTGAAACTAAAGATGGCGCAATCAGTTTTTGCATAGCCCTCTTAGTTTTTGCTATACAGGGGGGAAATGGAAAGTATCACTTTTTAATCACCCCCCATATCTCAGTTGTACTTAAACTTGGAGGAATGGTTAAAACGCATTCCTATAGATTTTTTTCCGTAGAATCCAGTGGCGTAGTCAGTTTTTCAATTAAACTTTCCGTTTTTGAGTAATTGAGCAAACATATGTTTTTTAAATTGGACACCCTGTATATTATTTTTTATTCTTATTAAGCACAATCTCAGCTTTTCAAAAACATATCATTTCATGCATTTGTTTTCAAAACCAAGCTCAGAATTCAAGATTTGTAATTCAATTGTCAATAACTTAGTAGAAGGCTCTATGACTGTTTATTAAAAACAAATAATAAATCTCAAAGCTTTGTCGGTTGGTTTAAAAGTTTACAGTTCTCTCAGTTTTTATTATTTATTATTATATTAATGATTCAATTATTTGAATTTTCAAGAAATTGCAAATTAAATTAAGTTAAATATTAGATCATGTGATGTAGATATTATGTTAACATTATTTTCGATTTCTGACGAAATCTTGACACTTATTTTTTGTTTATAATAAACAGTCATAGCCTACTACTGCTAATTGAATTACAAAATCTTGAATTCTGAGCTTGGTTTAGAAAATAAATGCCTAAATAATATGTTTTTGAAAAGCTGAGATTGTGCTTAATCAGAATAAAAAATTATATACAGGGTGTCCCATTTAAAAAACATATGTTTGCTCAATAACTCAAAAACGAAAAGTTTAATTGAAAAACTGACTATGCCACTGGATTATACGGAAAAAAATCTATAGGAATGCGTTTTAACCATTCCTCCAAGTTTAAGCACAACTGAGATACGGGGGGTCATTGAAAAGTGATACTATTCATTTCCCCCCTGTATAGCAAAAACTAAGAGGGCTATGCAAAAACTGATTGCGCCATCTTTAGTTTCACAAAAAAAGTAGCACACTGTCGCGAAAACCGCATCCCGCTAACGTTAAAAATAACGGAGATATCCCGTAAAAGTGCCCAAAATGGGATACCCTGTACATATTAGAGGAAAATAAGTCCTCAAAATTCATACATCATTTAATAGAAGAATAAATTTTGTTGAAAACATAAGTACCAGATTGATTATTGTTCAGGGGTTCTGAGAAGAAAGTCAAACTTTTCTCGAGTGTTTCTGTTCTATCAAGAGTATAATTTTCATCTTGTGGATATGAAAAGTACTTCAATTGTTCAAAAGAGTCATTAAGTGTGTGGGGGGAATGGCTCTCGCATATCGAGCATTTGTTTATTTGATTTTTTTATGAATCATATGTGCTACTGTTCCTCTCTCTGTATTTCTATTGTTTTTTGATTCTTCTTATAATATTGATAAAAAAGGAGTTCAAGATGTGAAGGAATATTCAGAATGCGTCAGGATTATTTAAGCATCTCAAATTCAGTGTTTTTTCTATCAGGAATAGTATGTTTCTTGAATTCAATATGAATAAATTGCAATATTCGACTTTCAACATATCATAAAAACTATGAAAAATTTGTGCCATTCAAACTAAAAACAGATTTTTACTCAGTGTTTCTTGAAGATTCCAATTTTCCAATTAAATTTTTTTTATCTCATATACCGAGTGATATTTCTAACCTGACACGGAAATTGAAATTTTTGAATACGGACCAGCAATTTTTGGGAATTTTTCTTTTCGATCTGATGGAGAATATGTTTAGTAACAAGCTTGCCAAATATCAGCGAAAAATTTGCCATATCGACGAAGATATGGCAGTTTATAGTTTTAGCACTTTCGCAAAAAACACCCTGTATCTCTGAAACTAATAGCCTTATAGGACATTTAAACCCCCAATCCTCATTCAGTTTGAAGTCCTCTATCTCCAGTTAGCCGTTGTCCCTTACGTCGCCAGTCACCCTGTATATGAAATTATGGAAAGAGAATTTGGCTCAGTGTATAATGTGTGGTTCCATGAGCCGCGAAAATAATGTGAAATAACTTCTTCATAACTCTGAATACCGATCTTTCTGCGTTAAAGCTAAAGCCTTCTTTACTTCTTCGATATTGGTACTCGAAGATAAAATTGAACATGCGAGCGCTCACCAGAAATTATGAGAAAGATTTTACAGAAGCCAATTAATCCGAGTAAAGCTAGAGGCAATCAGTGAATAAACTGGAACTGTAAAAATAAATTCTCCACCTCTTTAACATAGGTATTCAAAAATAACATTAACCATGGAAAGCCACACCAGAAATTGTAAGAAATATTTTACAAAATCCAATAAATGCAAGCAAAGCTAGAGACAATCCGAAAATAAACTGGAACTGAAAAAATAAATCTATAAAATATTTGATAAATGAAACGACTGTCACTTCAAATACTAAACCTGATGTGTTCGTAAACTTAGAACCCGGTTCCGTGATCCGAGTAGATTCGTCATGTGACCCAACGGATGGAGTTAGTAACCCTGAGTTAGTTTCCGAAAACGCCTATTGTGTGGTGATCTTTGCACAGAGTTTTGAGTTGATATCTTTTCTGCAGAAAATTATGTATGTGAAGTTTTTTCCTCTGCAAATACGTGCCAACCTTTAGTCGACGACGAGGAAACGCCTTAAACGAGGCGTTGTAATAACGTTCGAAGTGAAGTAAACAGGTTTCATTTAGATTCGAAAAACATTTTCGAATTTTGGCAGATCCTCTAGAGCAAAACTTTCCTCTTGTTTCAGCGCAAATTTTGTACAACGTCGAAATTGGCAATTGGATGCTGCTCCAATTGAACAATTACACCATTCTGAATAAAATTGAAAAAAAACTACTTTGTGTTTTCTGTTTTTCCCAGTGGATCAGTATCTGGAAACTGGAAGCTAACTACTTCACATCAATAGAGAACAGGGTTGTTCCGGTTTCTACAATAGATGTCATATTTCACGCATCAAAATAAGCTTTTATGTAGGATTTTCATTTGGCCACAGCATGATTATTTTCTACCCAATTTTGCCGCTAAATGATACAGACGTGAACGTATTTTGTTTCTACACCGGCTGTCCCATTTCATTTCAAACTTGTGAGCGCAAATAATATCTATGAAATATGTAGTCTTCACCTGATGAAGTATATTGAATGTTTTTGGGACGATTTATGTTCATTCAGAATTTTTGTTCATACAGGGTGAACCATCCATAATTTATTTTGTTATGAATGTTTTCAGTATTTACATCCTATGAAAAATGAAAAAAAAGTTTACCCAGAATTTTCCTCAACATATCGATCGTTTGATCATTTGAAAAATCTCTTCAATATCTAAATACTTGTACCTACTAAATGTTATAGTTCTGAAACCAGTCACATTCCATTTCGTAACAGAATCATTTACTTTTCTTTCAAAAAATGTACTTTCGAAACGTTCCTGCCGATTTTGTATCATTGTATCATTTATATTGGTCAGTACTGTCTAAATTTTCACAAACATAAAATTTGTCTTTTCAGTGTTTATCTGGATTTGCCAAAGCTGAAGATTTTTAACTCATCTATAAGTACAGAGGAACTTTTCTATAACGAACGCTGTATAACGAATTTCTCTGTATAACTAATTTTTTACAAGACATTTCAACTTGAACCCAAATTCCATGTTAAAACACCCTCTAAAACAAAGTACATCCTCTCTATAACGAAATATTCAAAGAACATCACTCTTTAAATGAGTATTGGTATAAGGGTGGGTTTTTCAGAAATTTTCCGGACGTACGTAATAAATACAGACCTCAAACTAAATCATTACGGCGGGCAGAGAGATCCTTATGAAACAGTTTTAAATACACCCCTGGCTGTTTGGTGCTTAAATTTTAAGGATAAACTTAAATTCATCAGTGAAGTTAGCCGTGACATTGCCGACTATAGAAACAAATTTTGTGTATAAAGAAATTTCTTTATGACGAATTTTTTTGCGGATTTAGCGCTTTCGTTATAGGGAAGTTCCACGTATATGGTTCCAGAATATCAGCAACACCAACATTTCTATATATAATTTATTTGTTGTTTTCAATATAAACAACGAACGCAGAGATTAATATAACTCGATTAAAATCAATCAGCTTATAGTTCAAAGGTAAACTAGTAAATATTCAAAGAACATACAAGAAGTTCATTGGGAATGCTGAACTGAGGCTTCCGTTATGAATTCAGCTTAAAAGAGTGCTATCTCTTATTGCCCAGATGTAATTTTCGAATTTTGGGCCGAAAATGGTCTCACACGATAGGGTTTTCGTCCTCAATATCACAGACAATACGAAACCAATCAAAATTAATTTTGTTGTCACTTGCAAGATGCTCATAATATAAGCATTATTTAAGGATTCCTTAAACAATGATATTGAATAATTGAAAAGGAGAATCTTAACATTTCAATAACAAGACATCCGGTTCGAGGGAATTTCATTTTGTGTATGAAGATTGATATACTGACTTTTGAATTATTTCCAGTATATTAATCCGATCGTGCTGAGATTTTGCATTGATTCATTCAGTATCAATCTTGAGTCCTATACAAAATTTGGGGTAATAGCCCCATTGCCTCAACATAAATGAGCGCTCAAAAGCACCTGCTCAGGACTTTCTTAGATATTCCTTAACATTCCGGTTGATGAACCCCCTTACAAGCAAGACTGTTTGGATTCTGTTGACAATTAAAATTCATCTGCTAAAATAGAAAACTCTCACTTTTCTTTCTGTAAATTAAAACAGAATTATACGGAATTCAACTCAACTGGGGAAGCAAAAGTGAAATGAAATATATATTTTGGAGTGGAAATAATCGTCCATTTTCAGAGAAATTAAATCTTTTGATGTTCCTTTTCGAGTTAAAGTACCTAATAAGAAGAAATCGAAACATTATTATGGAAGCGCAAAGAACAGAAGTAATTTCAAGGATGTAAGATTGAGAAACAAATCTGACTTCATAATTATTTACAAAATGGGAGCCAGTGTATGAATCTGCATTCATTCGAATTATTCGTCCCCATCTTGTGAATGACGACCTGGGAATAAAATGAGAAAATCGGAATAATGACAGTTATTACAAACAGGCAATTCTGCCTGCCGTAAATACGGTAACTTCCGAAAGGCGTGAGTTTGTGACTTGTGATTTTCAGGGAAGATGCAAGGTCGGTATATCTCGGTAGAGTTCATTAATAGGTTTATACTGTATTTTCCTGTCTGATTTGTTCGCCTGATCTTGGTACTCTCCTATCTAGCAAGACTCTATAGTAAAGTAAGTATAGCACGAAAAAATACGAATATTTTGAAAAATGACTTACAGAATTGATTTTCAATCGCTAGGGGACATAAAAAAATGTTAATGCTAGATTTCCGAAGTGATCTACCCCCTGGTTTTTAGACAATCCACAAACATTTTGAAATGCGTTTTCTCAGAATCTATGGGTTTTAAAGACAAGTTCATTCAACAGAAATGTAGAGGACATTGTTATCTACATTTTATCTATGTGGAGCGGAGTCATCTGACTTAAAATACAAAAAGTTAGTGGCACGAAAGTATCAAAAAAGTGGTTTCTTGGCATTTTCGTTAAAAATGAATAATTTCATCGCAGTAATATAAGAGGAGTTGTTTGTCACAAAGTTAACTACATTTCATTGTCTGAACAGTTTTTTTGTGAAACTTACCGTTACCGAGCTGTAGGCGAAAAGATGCAACGCAGCATAGTTATCGGCGCGAACCATAATGTACAACTTTAACACTTTGATAAACTCCTGCTCGATAACGGTGAGTTTTAGAAAAAAAATTTTGTTTTCACAAAAACTGTAGATAATCTGTGACGAACAACTTTTCCATTTACTTCATTGCAAAAAAATGATTATTAATTATTTTTAACGAAAATGCCAAAAAAACACTTTTTTGATACTTTAGCGCCACCTACTTTTGTATTTCGAGTCGAACATAACAATACCCTCTACATTGCTTGTAAAATGAACTTTTCTATAAAACCCATGCATACCGAGAATAACACATTTCAAAATGTTTTTGGATTTTCTCAAAACCAGAGCGGGATCACTTCGGAGATCTGGCATAAACATTCTTTTATGCCCCCATATCGATTTAACGAGTCAAATTTCTGTAGGTCATTTTTTGAAAAATAAATGCTGCATTTACTGTACTACTAGAATGGTTTGTTCTACGACTCGAATTTGCCCCTCTGCGTATTGCTGGCATTTTGACTTTACTAATAAATCCATACTAAACTTTACCTACGATTGGTTCTACACATCTATACTTTACTTCATCTACGATATATTCAGGAGAAATCTAAATTTCCAATTTGACAATTGTTATTCAAACCACCAAAATTATTAAAGTGACATTAATCGTAGAGCACTCTAATAGGGGCAACGTTGTGGTATCTCTGGCCGAGAATTAATTTTCCCCACCTTTTAAATATTTCCTAGAGCCTACCGTTTCAGCGAGACTAAGGAACAGCAATTGGTTTTTATATATAGAGAAACTAGCAAACCCGGCGAACTCCGTTTCGCCACCAGATGGCTTCGTTTTCTGTAACATTTCGTTTGGTGATAAAAAAAATGAAGAAAAATTTTTTTTATTTGAAAAGGAACAACAGTAATAAATTCATTTCGATTACAAAAATGAAGTGTTACTTAGTTAAACTTCTCTAAGTAAATGAAAGAGAATCCAAAGTAAATACTGAATCGAAGCGTTATACGTTTCCGCAAACTATCCGTTTTATTGAAATGCTCTTTGGTAAACCATATTTTTGTTTTTTGGCCTGACGTAAACACAAACAAAGCGGATGGTTTTCCAACTCGTGAACACGTATAAAGTATAACTGCCATGTAAAAAACAATGATTTTCTAGTCAGGCCAGTAGATCTACCTTTTTAAGTAGATTTGTGAAACCGGTAGATCTACCTTTCTAAGTAGGATAATTTAACCGGTAGATCAATTGAACCGATAGATCAGATGAACAGTAGGTCTTTCGAACCGTTTTGTATACCTCGATAGATCATCATTGGTTATTGATGTTCATAGATATTTGATATATTCCTTGGTATCTGTCTGACTACACTACACACCCTGTATATACTCAGAGCGTCTATTGAACATTTATGGGAAAAGTAATACAAATGTTCGTGTTAGGAAGTAGAAAATTTTAATATTTGGCATTTTTATGAAGAGACCCTGTATAAATCAAACCACCATCGATAGTAAATCATTTGAAATTCAAAAACTTCTTCGTTTCTGTGGAAATGTCTCTGTGATAATGCAGAAATTCAAAATATTCGACATGTTTATAGGAGCACCCCGTATGAATCCGAAGCATTGTATCTATATTTAAAATTCCACCTCCTATAACGAATCACTCGAAATTCAAAAGCCCCTTCAATTTCATTGAAAGCTTTCTGTTATAACGTAGAAATGTGAAATAATTGATAGATTTATAGAAACACCCTGTATATATCTAAAACGTACCTGTATAAAACATGCACATGAAAATTTTAAATTATTTTCATCAGCTTTCTTTGAACCTGGAAAAAATACTTTTTATCCAGAATAAACAGAACATGCCACCATGGGGATTCGAAACCGGTACACTACCAGGTCCACACACCTAGACGTTAGTCGTTACACCACTTGCCTTGTTACACGTGAAGACTGTTTATCTCAGACTTCAACGGGTTTTAACATGTAAACATATCAGGAAATCGAAAAAATATATTGAAATATCGATAATTATCATAATACATACAGTTTGATATCATTTCCTGGCGTATTTTTTCCTAAAATACGAATAATCCCCGAATTTTGTTCTCATTACGTTATTTGTCAGGGAAATTCGGTTTAGTAGAAACCTCAAATATCACCGCGACCTGAAATGATGCTTTTGATCGCTGAAATGTTAGGAATTCGTTGAATGAACGTTGAAGTTGATGATTTCATATGGACTTACCTATTCAAATAACGTTTTCCACTCGAAACGAACAAATGTTCACATGAGACGTACCTATGTCAAAAATATTTTCTTCTTCCTGGTTATTTCAGAATTCCTGCAACGAATGTCTTCGTTAATTAACGTTATAGAACTACTCGAAAACGATATTCGTACCTTTTTTGATTCGGATCTGGCCTTTTTCTTCTGAAATGAGGAAATTGTTGGAAGCACTTCCCTCTCGAAAGGAGACTTGACAGTTGTCATTGAATTCGATGTCATAAATAATGACATTTTCAGAAATGTACCAATTTCCTACGTTCTTCTCGATATCTTGAAATTTTTCCAGAATTTTCTTTGCTACAAACCTAGCGGAGCCCGAGACCTTTCCAACGAATGCAAAACCGTTGAAATCGGTTCGTGCGTTCTGGAGTTAAAGCGTCAGGGAGGAAAACCCGACTTATTTTATATAGTAGATCATATAAGGACTTCTGCCACACTTCGTAAAAATTTCTGGGTTTATTTGTGGTCGGAATATCTCCGGTTTATAGGGTAAACTGTTGTTTCGTGTTATGAATTTTGAAATTTTAACTGAAAATTCGATCCTGGTTCAGCATGTACCAGGCGTGGTTCAAACTCCACAAAGTTAATTCTGATTTCGGGAAATATTTCGTCGATACAACTCATACTTAGAAAATCTGAAAATTCACATTTGGCATCCAAAAAGCAAGAAATTGGACATTCAGAAATTCTTATAGTTCTACAAACAATACCCAGGAGTGAGCCTGTAGAAAGATTTGAGAATATTGTTACTGCTACACAACTTATTAAATAGCTCACCAGATGACATAAGAGTTATTTAATCAAATGGGTTATTAAAGACAGCGACTAATTGTCAAGGTATTTTAACGCGTGAGTGGAGCGAACGTGTTGACTGTTCGAGACCATTAGTCGCTCGATTAATAATCGAGTTGATTACAAGATTTTTCCGACGATCTCAATATCAATTGTGTATGAATTTTTGATTGTAATACATTCTCGTTATGCACAAGACTTACATTTGACATAATGGGATTTCTATGTATCTTTTTTCTAGTAGAGTGACATTTCTTGTATTGCTTCTGAATATTATGTGAACGGTTGCCATGAGGATTGTACACTAAAATAGCAGAAATTGAGCATTAAATGTTCAATTTCGTTCACATTAAAATCACCTTTCATTTCGATGTCGGCAGAAAACAATATTTGAATGTATGTAATCACAATAATTTAAAAAAACTTGTTAAAAGAAGACTATGTTAACAATTGATGTGTTGATTTAGGTATAGTTGTGAAAAAATGAATAATATCAAGTCTGCGAAACGCGATCAGTATTGTAAAACCTTGAATAAAAATAGTAATAGTAAACAGAGTCATTTCTTATATCGTACCTATTCAAAAAGTGAAAAGAACTTAGTATCAAATTTAAGGTAATAGTGTTTCTTTCAACTCAGCTAGCAGTTCCAAATGAAACCAATTCAAATTATGTAGGTTAGGTATGATATTCTTTTTAATGGTTGTAATGCTGACTACGAGACTATCTTATGTCACCGACGGTTTCCGAATACAAACATCATCCATTAGCTTGCCAACAAAATGACATCTCAACATCCAATACGTTGATACAGCAAAAATCAGCTGTTTATTCTGTTCTAAAGTAAAAATAGAAGAGGCAGTTCACATGAGGCTCCTTATTATTCGTATTACTGGAATACATCAGGTGACAAAGTTGAAAAAATTTGTATTCGAGTTATTTTGGTCTCTTGGTTATGAGAATAATCTATTCTTGACCTGATTCATTTCACGCGACTCAATCTAAATAGGTACTGTGTTTTACTTGAGATAAATTGTGCTGATTTTCTGGATAAGCATTGAAGTAACTTGAAAATTACAGGGTGTCTGAAAATGAATGAAATTGGCGAATGTGAGCGCATTATTTTTCACAGCATGGAAATGATATATTGTATGAAAACCACTATACTATTGTACCGGCCTGTTCAATAGTGAGCCTACGAATAAGTGAAGCCACAAACTAAACACCGAATTTATTTTGATCATTTGTCATCATTCAAACACTTATTATCAGAGTTTTAGGCCAAATCTATTGATAAATTTATTCGTTCTGAGTGTCTAAAGCGAACCATCTCAGTGATTTTTTGAAAAATGGATAATACTGACAGTTCCTTCATTTGAAAGGAACAACGAATGATGAAATCTAATCTGAACTGGATTCTGTTTAAGGTAACCGTTCGCCTTTGATTACAACAGTGGAATCGCAACAAAACGAGCAAAGTTTCAACCATCGGCTGGGAAGGTAATGGCGTCTGTGTTTTAGGATTCCAGTGGTATATTGTTTATAGATTATCTGTAAGAAGAAGAAACAATCAATATTTACTATGACTGTGCATTATTGGAGTGATTGGAAACCGTAGCGCAAATAAACGGCCACATTCATCGAAGAAAAAACGCTTCTTTCTGCAAGACAATGAACCAGCTCACAAATCAATAAAAATGATGGCAAAAAGCCATGAAATACGCCTCGAATTGCTTCCTCTTCCATCGTTTTCTCCAGATTTAGTACCAAGCGATTATTATCTGTTTCCAAACTTGAGGAAATGGAAAAAAAATTGAGACGGACAATAAAGCCAAGTGGGAAACTGAAGCATATTTTGGGCACTTCGACAAATCTTACTATTCAAAAGGCATCGCAATGTTGAAAAATCTTGGACATAGTTTGTCCAGTTAAAAGAAGAGTACGTTGAAGAATAATTAGTAATACGGACAAAAATCGTTTGTTTTATTTGTACATATTAAACGCCCTGATAGTATTGGATTGAATTCAATCATATTCAATTTGAAATTTCATCTCTTTTTCAATTCTGACGTAATAAGTGTTTTCTTATATTTTGATCCGTTTACTTCAACTCAGATTATCAATGGGATTTAGTTGACTATATATCCAACCCGCAGTCAAAACGAACTCATTTCTGCAATTAACTAGTAGATTCCATGGTGAACATACTGTTTTCAATATTTTTTTCCATGTTTGTGGGTCCAGTTCATAAAAAAGAGACAACGTTAAACAGACAATTAAATATGTAATTAACTCGTGCTAGATTGAGCTATCAGAAACCCTAAAGCGAAAGCGCCCGTGTTTTTCGATTGTTCTTTTTTGCTGCTTTTGATCGATAATTTAGTCTGAGCTTTCATTATTGCGATTTGTTGACTCAAAAAAACTTTGCCATTACAAAAGTTTTTTTTGTGGGAGTTGGACGATTTCTAATGAAAATAAAACTAGCTGTGTTTTATATGAGTTATCGATGACAAAATTCTTTTTCAATCGAAGGTTTAGTTGAAAATAATGGACAGATAAATAATTAATTAAGATTAATCTCGTTTTTTACTTTTTTTATTGTTTCGCTATTTCAACTAACTCTTACAACTCCCTCAATAATCTACAATCTCATTAAAATATAAACAAGAGAATAAAAGGTCAGAAAATCTCGAAGAACTTAATTGTTTCCTCCCAGCTAAAAGACTCAATTTAAATATATATCACCGCGGACGTTCCTGCAATTTGGAATGACTAATTTCAACTATTAATTCTCTTCTCGATGAAGTTGAAAGTAAAAGATCTAAATGAATTAGGTCAGCGAACAAATCAACCAGAACTGGAGTAAAGAGTGGAAGCACATAATTTCTAATTCAAAACTAGCTGATAAAACTCATCTTAAGGAAAAGCACCTAGGAGTAAATCTCAATTTATCTCTGTACAAACTGTCTACGTGGCGCACGTTCATTTTATAGCAGCTTTTTGCGATATCTCCGAAGTACTTTACAGAAAATAAATGAGCGAGGACAAGCAAAGACGGCGAGGAAATGATAGACCATATACATTGAAATCTTTTATGAATCAGGTAACACTTCTTCGGTAACTACGAATGCACGAGAGGGATTTGAACGAAAAAAATGTATGTATAAATCATAGTGAAAAAAATATTCTCAAGTTTGAGTTTTGATAGCAAGAAAATAAAAGTCTTTAGCTAGAGATTGAAGATTTGGCTTGGAATCGTAAATGAGCGTGAATAATGGAATGAGTAAAAAATTTAATCCTATAATTTGTTCCCAAGAAAGATATTGCCTACAATTTCGAGAATATCCTGGGAAGTTATTCTGAAGCTCTAACTTCATTTGCATTCGTTTTTGAGCGTTCGACTCGCTGACGACGAATCCGTGGTCAAATTCAATTTTGTCCGTGGGGCCGTTAGCACGAAAACTTTCGAAGGGATTGTCCTAGAGACTTTAGATTTTCTGGATGAGTTCGGTTCCCAAATACCACGGTTGAGTTCGTTAACCAGCCAAATCGTACAGGGTTGTCCATAGAATATAGCAAATATATATATCAAAGTTTTTGTTCCTCAATATCTGAGACAAAACGAAACCAATTGAAATGAAATTTTGCAGCCACATGCGAGACCCTCAGCATAAGCCATATGCAAAATTGGCCGATTCACGTCAAATTTCATCATCAGAGCCACAGAAAATTTAATTGGAATATTGAAAATAATAATTTATATGTTCCCACGGCAAGGTATCCGATTCGAGTGGAATTATTGATATATCGAATGTTCATGCAAAATTCAAAAGAATCGTGTCATCAGAACCATAAAATTTATTTTTTTTAATTGTGAAGTTTGTACATATTTAAGTTTTCGAAAAATTGCTAGAACATTCTTCCGATGGTGCTGACACTTCGCATTTATATTTTCAGTATCCACTCAAGTCCCATACAAATTTTTGAAGTAATAGGCCCATTGCTCCACCAATAAACGAGAGCTCTACGAACTACTTTTTGGGGTTGATTTGAGCCATTAGTTAAAACATAAGAATAAGAGAATTATTGGAATCTTCATATTATGCCTTCATGGCATCTACTATTTTCAGTATATGCTCATATGATTTAAGCTTCCAAATAAAAACTGATTTATTGCATAAAGAAAAAGTGATTTTTCCTGTATTTTTGGCATCTTTATGGTTCTTCTTCATTTCATGTTTTGGCACAGTTATTACAATTATTTTTGTGTGTTTAAGTGGATGCGATCTAGTTGGTCTATTATTCAATACTATTCCTGTAAGCCTTCATAGGTTATTCTTATATTTCTTATAATTTTAATGAATGAGAGTTCACATCATTCAACCTAGGATTAAATTCAAGGCAGGACTTTTGACAATCTTAAGAGATCATTAAAAGTGCAATGTGTTGGACAATTCATTTGCAGCATTGTTTCCAAGTTTTATGTTCTATGAATAATATTGATTAGTTGTATGTAATGTCAGTTGTACAAGTTGAAATAAAAAGTCTTGTCAGACATCCGTGAACTGTTTATCTTCATTTAGTCCTCGAACGAATCCTAGATCAACAGTAGGTACCTACTCAATTGCTGACCTTCGTCAAAAAGTTAATCTTACCATATTATCCAATGAAAACTGAAAAATTGCAGCTCTTGAGAAAAATAATTATTTATTTTATGACTAGTCAAAATGAACGATCGGCTCTTTAAACTTATTATGTAGTTCTGATCTTTCATTTTTACTCAAAAACTGCCATTTTTTATGTGGGGCGCCGTTTTTATGCAGAAAAATAAAACAGTGAACGTAGTGTCTCTACCGAATAATGTTTTAAAGTAACGACAAATACGCGTTAATATGTTTGATTTACTCATATGAAAACGGCGACCCATACGGAAAATTGCAGAAACAAATTGAACGAGAAATTCAAAAATATTTGATAGTTTAAAATATCTAGGTGGCCACTTGTTTCAATAAGTTTTCAAGTAAAACATCTTGAAAACAATGCAATACCGGACCCACATTCATGGTAAATATTTGCATAAAATGATCTGAGGAATCTCCCCTTAAATCTTTCCTATCAATTCAGTATTCAGTAGAGAACTACAGCCTTCATGAAAAATACTGGAGGTTTCATCAGTAGAGGAAAAAATAATGGCGGCAAACACGCAACAATAAGTAGAGGTAAATGTAGTATTGAAACGACTGTTTTCCCCACAATGTTTATATAACTCCATTCAATAATAATGCCGAAAAGAGATAAAGTTTAAATCGTCGCAATATCATGGTAAATGCTATTAACCCACCGAACATGAAGAGCATACAAATAAATCGAATCAATGTGCAATGCAGGACTATCTTCTGTTTTATTTTTTCAGCCGGAAATAATTGCACGAATTCAATTACGTCGGCGCCACAGATGCAACGACTAGAATAAATAATATGGAGTTAAATGTTGGTTTGAATTGGACGGCGTTATACAGAAAGCTACCAACCCACAATATTCTTGATATTGAGTTGGATGTGTATAAGTGTTATCAAAGACCTGCTTTACATAATGAAAAAAGCTACCAAACCTCAAAAAATATTTGACTCGTTGAGTTCACGAAAGGGTAACCCACATCTTCATTTTGATCAATTGTTCAATTTGCAGAAACCTCCCATCCCACTTGGTGTTATGGATGTATACCACAAAACATATACTTAATATATTTATAGAATATACCTAGCGCCTGGTGCATCCAAGTGGGTTGGTAGCTTTCAGCTCCTTGTATGAAATTCTTCAGAATACATATGAAACAACCTCACCTAATTTTTGTTTCGTATCATTTTCATTAATGTGTTAAGTTGTGTGAAAATATTACCAATCGAAAAGTTACATATTTCAAAGATAAAATCACAAGTGAATTGAAATTGATAAACAGGATCCATTTCTGCTGATTATTAAGCAACATAATTTTTCTCAACCTCATCAAAAAATTTCATTCAAAAAATCTTGTGGATGGAGATCTACCTATGAAGACATTTTTAACGATTTAGTACCGCTGAGTAAAAATTGGTGAATTTGCAGGAAAGTGGATCTAAACTAAGATGAAATGTTTTTTAAATGAACATGTAGTTCAAAATGCCAATTTATATTTTTCGAGAATGAAGGTATGTTTGGTTTAATATATATTCATTGTTAAAATGTCCTATTTCTCGAAAAACAGAAACCTACCAACCCTCAAAAATTATGTTTTTGTCCTTTTTGGCATGTATGAATAATGAAACACATAAAATAAGAAAAAATCTTTAGAAAATTCGAAGAAAGTTACCAAAAACATCTGAGAAGCATACAAGATATTTGAAAAATTGATAAAAACTTTGGAGCTAGATATGTCAGTTTGTCACTATTGAGGAACGATAGCTTTCTGCATAACGCCGTCAAATTCGTATCAGTATCTGTCCTTCAATACTTCGTACAAATTTAGGCAATTGTCTATTAAGTATTGATTATTTGATCCCTGCTCACAGACAAACGGATGAAGTACTATGTGTAGAAAAATTTGTAAATAGGTTATTGGCCTATTGAATGATGAAGTCGAAACTTCTGTTAGGTACAAAAAAAACGCAAGATGCCACACATTGAACGCAATCTTGCGAAGGCTGTTTAAATAAGTCAAGGAAAAAAGTTTACTATAAGAATACTTGCCACTCTAACAGCCGCGGTGGACATTTGAACAATGAAGAAAAAGATTTTTTTGATACCTCATGCAAAATTCGTTTCATTCATTTCAAAATTAATACGCTCTTATTAAAAAACCCCATATAATATCAAATACAAAACCATGTTACATGAAATAACCTCAATTCAATAATTTCCATATATTAATTGACACAAAAAGAAACAGATATGAAGAGAGAAGGCCAACAAGTTTCAGCTACATCAAGCATCATGACTAAATGATGATAACAATGCATCAAAAATTCAGAAACATTCCCTCAACTCTGATAATTAATTAAAAACAAAGAAAGTTCATCAGGAAAGAATAATGTACCGACCATCCCTTGATCAGTTCATCTATTGTTGAAGTTTGTAATACAACTTTGGACAAGGTTTTCAGGAAGCAGAAGATTTTGTTACATCTGTAGGTATATCATGTGAACAAATATTATGCAGATAGGGTGGTACACTGTCTGTCTCGCAACTTCACAGACATATTTTTTACACGGGTTCGATTTAGGTGCAGATCATTTTTCGATTATTGGACTGTAAAATATTCGACCATATTCCTGTATACTGTATAGTGAAACTCTAAAAACCGGTTTTACCACTTGCTGATAAGTTATTGATATTTAGCAGATGTCATTGAAATTAATACATATCTCTCTATTCTTTGAAAATGAAGCCTTTCAGATTTTTCAGTCTGAAAAATGTTCTTCTTGTGTATAAAATTCGAAGTATTCCATAATAAAAACCTAATGTTTTTTGATTAAATGAATGCAGATGAATTTTTTTCAGCAATATCTCTCAGAAAGTTATCAGCAATAATAATATTCCAATCTATAATTGATAACTTTGTTCAGACACGTACGAGGCGAATCATGACCGTACAGGCTATTCCATGTGAATTTAGGTCCTAAAATATTCTGAAGAAGCTTGATAGGAAGTCAGAAGATTTTTTCCTTTTGTTCTTATTGAAAAAAAGTGATTAATATTTGAACATCCCTTAAACTATGAAACTTATCCCTCACATTCATAAATGAACATTTTCTAAAAGAAATCTTGAACTTTTAATTTTTGGGCGCTAGTTCTACTTAAACGAGTGCTATATCGTTTTGCCCGAAGTTGTGTTATTTTCGAATTTTTAGCCCAAAATGGTTTCAAACGAAAGGGTTAGACTCCCTGAAGACGAATTCGTGATCACATTCAATTCTGTCCGTGACCGTACGGCCTATAGCTCATCAACTTTCGGGATAGTCCTAGAGTAATTGTCAGGGTCAGTTCGAATCCCAAATGGCTCGGTTAAGTTCTGTAAGATGCTCATATTGAGCCTCATGCAAAGTGTGGCCATAGTGCACATGGAACCTTAGAAAAAATTCAATTGGAATATTGAAAACAAGAAACTTCATATTTCTATAAGGAGATATCCAATTCAGTTGAAATTTATTTCATGAATGGAGATTGATATACTGAATGTTCATGAATAATTTCGTTGGCATGGTGTTGAAAGAACCATATAAAATTCAATTGGAATATTCAAAAGAAGAATCTTTATAATTTCGTAACAAGATGTCCGATTTGGGTGAATTATTTCTTGTTGATGAAGACTGAATTTAAATGCAAGATTTTATGGCCAAAGTGTTAACAGAACCATATAAAATTCAATTGGAATATTGAAAAGATGAATCTCTATATTTCTGTAACAGGATAACCGATGCGAGTGAAATTTATTTTGTGAATCAAGAGTGATATTCTGAATGTTCATGCAAGATTTCAACCAGATCGTATCATCAGAACCATAGAATTGAATTTTTTATAGATTTCATTTTTCGAATAATTTCCAGAATATTATTCCAATGGTGCTGATATTCTGCATTTATGTGGATTCGTACTTTTATTTCGATTTAAATTATGAAATTCTATGTTGTTATAATGACATAATCAATAACGTATATAAAGTAGGCGACAAAAAATAAAAAAATAGAAAGACGTCAGTCAGATTTTAGACGAGTTTGTTCAGAGTCTGTATTTCCTCCATATTTTGTTATTTGTTTCGTGAATAAACTTTTATTCAAACCTCGTGGTAGTATTACAATATACCCTTGACAACGTAAAATTCCTACATTTATATGTTCGGTATCAATCTCATTTTCCATATAAAATGTTAAGGTAATAGTCTTATAGCTCCGCTAAAGAACGAGCGCTCAGAAGCTCCTGCTCAGGGCTCCTCTCGAATTTTCAATTATAATTTTAAATAAACAGTAAGAATATTTCAATTTTATTCAATCCCTTCTTCCTGGGTTGAAGAATATGCAGGAAATAAAATTTGAGATCAATTTACCTCATGAAATATTGAACCGTTTCGTCACATTAACGATCCCGACCGAGATATTCAGACCTCCATTTCTAAGCTGCAAATTTTAAATCTCCAACTCATTCCGTTCCGAACAGAGAGTGTAATCAACCAGGAAAATCGAAATTTTCAGCAGTGACTTCAACCGAGTCGTTTAAGACCACGCTCGGCTGGAAATTATACATCACCGCTTGAAAGCAGATCTGAAAACACATGGTTTTGGAAATATTCGAAATTGTGAGTATCTGTCTATTGAACGCTAAGAATAGTGAGAAAGTAATGTTACCGAAGAATATGCTCGAAAAAATGGATGACCAACCTGACCTGTACAGTTGTTCAGAGGTTTCAAATGATACCTACAATCTCAATCATTTCCAAAATATACCTTTATCCACGACTATTGTATAATAATCCACCCTGTTTGCTCTGCCATAATAATAACCATAAATTTCTAGTGAATAATGATATTATTCACTGCTGTCAAATGCTTCGTAGATTTAGCTTTAATATTATATTCTTTAAATTGATATTTCGTCAGTGTTATAAACTCTAAAGTACTCCAACTAACAAATATGGGTATACCTTGTCAATCGAGTACCAAATCCGCTTTAATTCCATCAATTAAAACAATTTTTATTACAACATAAACAAAAGCAAGTTATTCAAACATTTCTCATGTGTAGACTTGACTTTTTTCTACACTTGTTTTTATAATAATAATATTTGTTCACACTAGTTACAAATGATCACATGCTTGAATAAATATTATTTTTCTGATAGAAGGGTCATGTCACGGTCGCCAAATGTTTGAGTCTTCAAAAAATATATTCAGTAGTCGTGGATAAAGTATAGTATGCGTATAATGGCTGTTATTCGCTCGGTGAACAATAGCTATCATTATACGCTCGTTTCATAATATACTGTTTTCCTCGCATATATTTTCAAGCGAAACATTTCATTACATCATATCTAGTGTGTGAAGATAAAAGAATATTCAAAACTGGAGTCATAACTTTTAATCTCTAACTTATTTCTTTATCATTTCTTATTGTGAAAATGACTCCACTATTGGATAGGTGGTTCATCTCTCCATATGCTGTATTTATTGTAGAATAATTATTATGATTTCAATATGGAATGAAAAAATTGGTAGTTATTCATCACATCTGGTTCTCTTCGAGGCAATGCAGAATATAAGAAATTGTGAGCACGAGAGCGGTGAATTAACTTATATTGGCTTCAAACTTCAAATGCTAAAAAATAGCTACACTATCAAAAAATAACTAACCATTTTCATGATAATGAGATAGTTCGTTCAATTTCACAAAGTATGGTAAACGCAGTGTACTATGAGTGAGTGTCAGCAAACTTTGAGACGCGTCTATTTTCTATTATATGATTGACATCTGAGGTAGTTGGCTTCAACTTTTTTTTAACTATGTACCTAATTTTTGGTATGAAACATAATCTATTCGGGTTGTCCAAAAAGGTGAATTCATTCGTAAAGAGTCACTTTGTCATGGACTAGTTTGGCCCTTTTCAATAGCGTCCTATCAAAAATTTAACCATCTCTACTGAATCTAATGAACTAGTAGACTGAGAAATTGAGGAAATTAGAAAATAAGAAAATAAGTAACTGGGAACATAGACATTAGGAAACTAAAAAAACTGGAAAGTAAAGCCATTTTTCATTCTTGAATGGGTACTTTAGTCTTCAGCTAGTGGCAGAAGTAAACTAGGAAAGTGAAACATAAACTGTCGAAAATTTCTGACCATTTTTCGAATGTGTCAATTCAATCGAAAATAATCCTGATTAAATGAAAAGAAAATAATACACCTTCTGCAATAATAATTCAGGAAAGGTCAAATGTAATTCAGAAATGCAAATTGAATTTCAGAAGATGGAAATTGTTATTCAGAATTAAATTTTGAAATTCAAAATAAGTAGTTGAATATCATTCAGAGATTGGAAATTGTAATTCAGAAAAAGAAAATTGTAATTCAGAAATAGGAAATTGTAATTTCAAAATTGGTTGAATATATTTCAGAATCAATAAATATGCATGAATAAGTAAATATAGTTAGTAAACTCAATAGTGTTCACTTCATATTATGTATTCAATTCAAATTGGGACATGATTTCATTCAAAATGGGTGGCTCAAAATGACGATAATGATTTTCGTGGGCATTGTCGACTCTCAAAGTACGTAGAAACTCCACCGATATTTTTCCTATTTGTGTAATAAATTATCTGAAATTGAATTGATAACTTCTGAAATAAAATTTTTATTTTCTGAAACTCAATTTTCCGTTTCTGAATTACAACTTTGTTTTTCTGAATTCCAACTTTCATTATATTTCCCTTTTCTGAAATTAAACTTTGATTTTATGAATTACAACTCTAAAAGGGGGTGTAATTCGCTTCGTGTTACCTCAAAACACTATATTTTCGAAAGTTAGACTTCAGATTCAACATTTCTGAATTGGAATATGTAATGAGGAAACAGTCAGTAATCCAATTAGACGCCATCTAATAATGTATATATATATATATATTTCTATAAATTAGCGACGTTGAATAACCATTTCGTATTTACCCGGCTACAGGGCTTTAATTAGGTAAACTTCAAGTGGATCAACTTCTTTAGGTTTCGAGCAACTTCAAGCTCAGATGCATGAAGATTATCTATTAATACGGGAGGATTGCGCTGGATTTGCACTAAATAAGACACAGTGCTCAAGCCAGATGTGCCACCATCAGATAAGAAGAGAATTTTGGCCTCACTAAAAGAAGTTTTCGACCTGTTAATTTCAATCTCAGAGTGAGAAAAAAAACATAGAGATGCCCCTACTCGTGAATAGTACTGCATAGTACTGCATCAAGCTCTAGATTGAAAGCACTTTACTGCCGAACTGGGGTGAAGTAAACAATAGGCTTCATAAATTATGAGAATTCCAAATTTTTGTTCTTCAATATCTGAGAAATAACGGAACCAATCGTAATGAAATTTTGCGATCACATGTGAGATGCTCATAATAAGCCTCATGCAAAGTTTTTTATGGCTATGGTGTAAACAGAACAATAGAGAAATCAAGTGGAATATTGAAAAAAAGCTCCTTATATTTCCATAACAGGATATCTAATTCAGGTGAAATTTATTTTTTGAACGAAGTTTAATATACGGAATTCCCTAACAAAATTTCAAGAGGATAGCACCATCAATAAAATGTTTAATGCTCATTTAAAGCAGTACTCAAAAATTTTCGGGAGTTGCGTTAATACAACCATAGAAAAGGCAATCTTCAAAAAAAAAAATCTAATATTGCCATGCCATACCACTCGATTGGAATGAAATCGAATTTGGGGATGTAAATTGGCGAAATGAATGATCATGCACATTTTCAAGGGGATTATGAAATTAAAACCAAAGGTTTTGTTACCGATTTTTTCCATATTTCATTTTATGAATTATTTACAGTATATAATTCTGATCGTTTCGAAAGTTTGCTTTCATATACAGTGAAACTCCCCCAGAACGAAAGCGCTCAATCCGAAAAAAAATCGTTATAAAGAAATTTCGTTATACAAGAAATATGCTTCTATAGTCGGCAATGTCGCGGTCGACTTCACTGATAAATTTAAGTTTATCATTCAAACTTAAGTACTTTCTTTTATGCATTTTTGCACAACTTTCACACTAGCGTAATGGTTAGATTGAAACCAAACAGCAATGGGTGTTTGAAAACTGTTTCAGAAGGACCTCTCTATTCTCTCAGCCCGCCGTAATGATTTAGTTTAAGGTCGGTATTTATTACGTAAGTCCGGAAAAACTTCGGAAAAAAAACAATCCTTATACCTTCTTACCAATACCCATTCAAAGATTAATGTTCTTTGAATATTTCGTTATAGAGAGAATTTACTTTGCTTAAGAGGGTGTTTTTTACATGGAATTTGGATTCAATGTGCAATGTCTTCTACGAAATTCGTTACACTGATGTTTGTTATAGGGAATATCCACTGTATCTAGTATTAATCTTAAGTCCTTTAAAAAATCTTGATATAAAAGCATTATTGCTCCACCAATAAACTAGCGGTCAAAAGCTCAAGGCTTTTCTAGAAATCCTCAGTTTAAGCAACACACCTTGTATAAGACCAGTCTTATCGCATGATGGAATAAGTCTGTGTAGATACAGAAAGGCATCAGTTACTGGATAAAGAGGTAGCAATCGATGAGAGTCCACGAGGACTAACAAAAACATTTGCTCACCCTCAAATAACTTAGGACCTCTCTCGACTGAACTGAATGAGAAAAATAAATGAGAAGATTAAGCTCAGGATATGGTTTTCACTAATCTCTACGGCTAACAAAGCCCAGTTTAGTTCCACATGACTTACTTCTTGATATCAGACAATATCCATGTTATGTTATAAAGAGACAGTTAGATTTATCGTTTACCGCATTTTTTTTAATCGATGTTCTAGATCATAGCTATTGAATGGACATATTGTTTTCTAAAGTTTTCAGGTCTGTTTTGCAGCAATTTTTAACAGCTAATTGTGGAGTTCCTTACAGTTCGCCATCCAATATGATAATTTTGAGAAACGTCAGCAACTTACGAGGATTCAAAATAGATTCTCTCTGATACTTCTAGGTGTTTTCGGAAACTAACTTAGGGTTTCTAACTCGATTCATTGGGTCACGTAACGAATCTACTCGCATCACGGACCCGGGTTATAAGTTCACGAACACATCTGGTTGAGGATTTGAAGTGACAGTCGTATCAATAACATAAACAAATATTTTATGGAATTATTCTTTCAGTACCAGTTTATTTTCGGATTATCTCTAGTTTTGCTTGTATTCTTTGGATTTTGTAAAATATTTCTGATAATTTCTGGTGTGCCCTTCCATGTTTACTGTTATTTTTGAGTACTTGTGTTGAAGAAGTAGGGAATTTATTTTTTCAGTTCCAGTTTATTTACTGATTGTCTCTAGCTTTGCTTGGATTTATTGGCTTCTGTAAAATCTTTCTCATGATTTCTGGTGTGCCTCGAATGTTCAATGTTATCTTAAAGTACTTATGTTAAAGAAATATGCAAGGCTTGAGCTTTAACGCAGAAAGATCTGCCTACTAAGTTATGAAGAATATGTTGCACATTATTTTCTCGGCTCATGGAACCACATATTTTACACTGAGCCAAATTCTCTTCTATTTCCATAATTGTTAGGAATAGAATAGGTATATGAAATTATTAAGAAAAGAGCAGAAGACTTATTCCTGCCTTTTTCAAATACAACTGAACTGCAGTGCACAGGCGGTAACTCTTCGATCCTGCTCTAGTGTAGGGTTACGATAGATCAACCTGAGTCAGTGATAATTGCACCGTACTTTCTGAACGCGATCGTTAGGGATGGAGTTAACCCGAATATCAGAAAACGCCTTATGATTTCCTACGCTCATCGGTGCCGCAGTCTCACAAGTTGGTTGCGCATTGGTTTTCGAATGTGAAATCCCAACAGGATCAGAATTATATTCTCGAAATAAATGAAAAATGTATTTGAAATCAATAATTAGAAAAGAATTTTGTTTGGTTCAGATGATGCTATCCGCTTCAAATTCTGTACATCAATCTTCATTAAGGAAATAAATTTCACTCGAATCGGAAATCTTGTTAATGAAATATAAAGAGTTTTTTTTTCAATATCCCAATTCAATTGTCTATGGTTTTGTTAATACTATGGCCACAAAATTTCGCATGAGGCCTCAAAAATTTTTAAGTATAACGAGCGCTTAAAAAGGATATGCAGGTACTGCATTAGCTCACTGTCAGTGTCGAAAAAACAGCTCTAGGTGGAAAAAAGAGATTAATAGAACGATCGTATGGGGGCATCTTCACAGTAATGCGTACACATTAATTAACTCACCCTAATAAAACAAAAACCCCTTAGGACTAGACGAAGGTCTCTGTCTTCTTGATTTCAGCTGTTGAAAAATTTCACCCTTATGGTCTATACGAATATATTGCCTAATATTAGGTTTACTTATCACCAGAAAACATTTGATTCTAGTTCAGAGAGAAAATTTCTTATTTATTCTATTCCTATAAATCTTGGCCTCCTAGCTCCTTCAAGAAATAGGTAAACAATTTATGTTCTGGAAATAAAATGAATATTTTTCTCTATTTCAACTTGTAGAACAACTTTGTTTCTCTTTGCTTCATGCAGTATTGTAATATGCGACAAAATAGGGAAAATGAGAAATAATCTTAGTTTATCGATTATTTATTCCTAATTAATCATAGTTATTCCACATGTGAATACAAATTCAATAAGCTAATTCCACCTCATCTTTCAATTAACTGCACAATATGCCTAGGCATCCCACGAATCAAGTCATCAATTCAGGAAATTCTCATCGTTCCATTCTTCCTGAGGGATTAAACTCAATTCCCGAAAAGTTTAGAGTGAGTTTTGCTCTCCCTGGGTGTTCAATTGTATTCAATTGCTAGTAGTTTGCTGGCCAATTAATTCACAGGATATTGTTCTCCTGAAGAATGTTTTAAACCTTCAGTGTGATGGGGCGTTATCATCCTGATAAGTGAAATTATCTCCGAAGTCGTTGCGACGAGGGGAAATTATTGGCCTAACTAGGTTTTCTACGTTGAAGGAAAAATAGTCATTGTTCGTTCAACGATAATGAGAGGGGTATGGTATGGGGACGGAACATTATACCGTCCAGATTCCAGATCATTTTACTGCATTCTAGGACAGTTATGAATACTTGAAATGGAAGAATTCCACGAAGTGTCGAAACTATTAAGGAAATTCATTTTGTAGAATTGTTAATGTTGGGAAAAAGAGAAATGAAGAGGTACCTATAAGATATTCTTCAGTAACATCATAAGAACCGAAAAAGATTGAAAAAAGACGTTGTTGAGTGATGTTTCAAGAAGCCTGAAAGCTGGTGGCAACGAAAATCTGAGTCGAAGTTAATTTGGGTTGTATTTTGTCGGTTTATTTCACAGATGAAGATGCTCGATTGGTATTTGACAAGACTATTCAATGAATAAAAGATTATTCTGCATTCATTAGGTATAGGTATTAACTTGACAACAAACAACTGTCAAGCTTTGCCGCGAGTGAAATCGAAATAACTGTACAAAGCTGCTCCCATTTTCCTAGTATTTGGAAATAATTTGTTATTCACAATTTTGAGTACCTTCCTGGCCGAAATTAAGACGACTGAAATAGTCTCGTAAAATCACTCAATTACTCCATTAGCATTTATATGCTGATTTGTAATAGCTTGCATCCATTAACTAATAATATTTTTGATCTGTTGATCAATTACTTATTCTTGAAATCGCTTTAAAGTCAATATTTTTAATCCAGGTTCGATTCGCAAGAAGCCGCATTAGTCATAAACACTAAAATTCGCCAAAGTTATTTCGGCGTAAATGCGTTAATCGACCACCAAAGATTTGCTGGGATTACCGAAAACTCTAGGTGAACTAGTAGAATAGTAGGTAGATAGTATGAGCTGTGTGTGAAATATGAACCCCTTCAAAATTCTAGCAATATAACCAGTGCCATCTCCCACTATTGAGCCTAAAACCTAAAATTTCTTGAATTTTGTATGTTTTGTGAAAAACCAAGATAGTTAAAGGTAGCATTACGCAATTGAGGAAATCGCGGTCGCTCTAGATTTTTCATAAGGTGAACTGATTCCAAGTTTGAGCACTTTTTACGCCATATTCTGACAACAAATTTTGTTAAATTTGACTTATATCACATTTTTTCATTGCTTCTCGAAAAAAAAACAAACAGATATTTAAAAATCTGGTGATTATGTTTGAAATATGGGATACCTACTTGTTTGAAGTATGGGCCCTGCTCACGTGATGAAGAACAAGAAGAATTTCAGATGAGAAGGATAATGACATTGTAGATTTTGGAACACGCCCCTAAAGTTACAATGCTTTTTGCATTTATTGTGACGGCATTTTTTGCGAAAACACGAAAGGTGAAATTATGGCCTTTGCAAGGAGCATGTAGATCTGTAAACAATTACGAGGGACTTTGGGAAATAATTCCTCGATGAAAATAAGCAGGGCTACCCCTGCTTCATATGAATTTTTTTATTTCAAGAGCTTTTGGAAGCCGATGACGAGTTGACAGTTTTTATTATTTTTAGGTCTCCTAACTTTATAATTAAGGATTGAAAATAACAACCCGCCATGATTTTCATTCAAGAATTGTTTTCGTGAGATATATTTTCGAGAAATAAAATTCTCTTATATTTTCCTCTTCAATTCTGAAGAAAAAAAGTCTTTTGCAAAATTTCGATACAGTCTATTATTTTCTCGGAATATATAAAATAATAAATAAAAACTCACAAGCAGTTGTGATCACTGTTCATTCCATTTCATCGTTAAAGTGTTTCATAGAATGAACATTCTAAGTTATTGTATGTCTATGATACGAGATAAAAGCAACAGTGTATATCTGCCAAATACAAATTCGAATAAACTACCATTTTGTAACTGAGTAACTTATTTTATTACTGCAAAGTATTTATTGAAAAAATCGAACTCTTCTGAAACTGAAACTTGTAGAAAGAATCATTGAAAATCTTATCATTGATCATAAACAATATCTCAAAATGTTCATTCTATGGAACAACAATGAAATGGAATGAACAGTGATCATAACTGCTAGTAGGTTTCCATTTTTTTAGAGAAAATTATCGGCTGTATCGAAATTTTGCAAAAAACTAATGAGAGAATTTTATTTTTCGAAAATCTATCTCACGAAAACAATTTTCGAAGGAAAATCATAAGGAGTTGTTATTTTCAACCCCTAATAATCAAGTTAGGGGATCCAAAAAACTGTGTGAGAAAATCTACTCAATGAATCATATTATGTATAGTTTTACGACACAGTGTTTTTTTAGGACTCCTAAATAATTAAAAACTGTTAACTCGTCATCTCTTTCCAAAGGCTGCATCCTGGTCGATTTCGAAAAAAAAATATATGAAGTACCCCTGCTAATTCTCATCGAGGAATCATCTTCCTTAGTCCCTCGCATTTCTTTATAGACACTCTGTATACGTATAAGATTTTTACCGCTAACGATTTCTGGCTTTCGATAAAATATGTTTGCAGATTAGTTTCGTGGTTTTCTCCGAATAAATCAAGTTAAACCTAAAATTTTGAGTTTATAAAGGTGGCCCAAATTGGTAGCACATCTGTGAAACATGTAGAATTGATTTTTTTCAATTCGGCAAAATTTCACAATCAAATAGCAAACCCTTCAAAACAAAAGTGGCTCATTTTATTAATAGACACCTGGGGTACCCCATTTATCAAAAATTAGGATACTACGTCAAAAAAACAAAATGTTCGGATATAATCTGCAAACCATATCCCCAAAACACCATTTAGCAGCAGATATATTATTGTTTTTCATCAGAACACAATCATCAGAACGTGGGCAATTATTCAGACAGTGATCTGTGTTCATGACGAGTCACAAATCTCGCTCTGTTTGGATCCTTTCCAAAACTCCTCCGCTGATCCAGAAGGAGATTAAACTAATTATTCAAGACCAGCCAATTTCGAGGAGCAATTTGCCCATTCTACGTTAAGACATTGTGTGTAACATTATACTGTGATATTGTTAATTCCAACAATCCCAAAAGATTTGCATAAATTCACTATGAAATATGTTTGGTTGTTAATCTATTTTGGATGTTTGCAGAATTTCACTGACGGAAATTTGAATTAAGATGAGAGACTAAGATAAAGCCGCAGGTCCAATGTGTGTGAAGATGGTCCAGCGCTTTTGGATTTTCGACAAAAATTTCGCACTATTGAAAAAATTATTGTTATTCGAATGAAGAATTGTGTGTTTTTTGAGTGAATTAGAGGTAAACGAGAATCACAGTGCTGACAAATATTTTGTTCAGTTCCTATTTTTCAGGAAACTAGATCAACTTTCAAAAAATGGGATAGTCAATTTTTTCGATTTTTGAAATTTTTCAAGAATCAACGGAGTTAAGAAAAAATTCAACGAAGGAGCTTTTGAGCGCTCGTTTTTGGTGGAGCAATAGGACTATTACCTCAAAATTTTATATGGGACTTGAAATTGATTCTAAACATGTATATAAATACAGAATCTCAGCAAAATCGAAGATAAGTTCTGAAAATTATTCAGAAAATGAAATATACAGGGTGTTCCTAAATTGAACGTACAAACGAAAAGGGGAGATTCCTCAAATGAGTTTAAGAAAAAAAAGTCCCATGAACATGGGGTCGCAAACGTTTCGTTTTCGAGATACAGAGTGTTGAAGTTTGAATTTTTTTCAAGTTTTTTCCTCATAGTATCTACACTTCACAAGATATTCAACTGAAATTTGGCCTAAATATTGCAATTGAGAGTTCTCACCACGTGACATGCCAATTTCGATAGAAGATCTACAGGGTGATAATTTTTTCTGGAACACTACCACCTGTTCTTCTGCAGAACTTTTTTTTGGTGAGCAACTGTTAATTTGAAAAAATGTAAAAGGAAGCTTTGTTCTTATACTAAACTTTTCGTTCTCTTGTAGTTTTGTCGTATCTACCAACGATTTCGAAAAAAAAAATTTTTAAACTGCAACACTCTGTATTTCGAAAACGAAACGTTTGCGACCCATGTTTATGGGATTTTTTTTTCTTAAACTCACTTAAGGAATCTCCCCTTTTCGTTTGTACGTTCAATTTGGGAACACCCTGTATATGTATAAAACAAGAAATTAAATTCTATAGTTCTGATGATGCGATCCTCTTGAAATATTCCATGAAAATCAATATATTAGTCTTCTTTCACACATTTCACTCGAATCAGATACCCTATTATGGAAATATAAAGATTCTTCCTTTCAATATTCCAATTGAATTTTCCATGTTTAATTTCACTCGAATCGGATATTTTTTTATGGAAATATGAAGTTTCTTCTCTTCAATAGTCCAATTGAATTTTCTATGGTTCAGTGTACACCATGGCCACAAAATTGTGCATTAAGCTTCCTATGAGCGTCGTGCATTTGACCACAACATTTCATTTCGATTGGTTTTGTTTTATCGAGATATCGAGAAACAAAATTTTTAATGGCCATATTTTATGGAACACCTTGTACGATTTGGCTGGTTAACGAACTTAACCAGGACATTTGGAGACCGAACTCACTCTGAAAATCTCAAGTTTCTAGAACAATTCTCTCGTAAGTTTTTGTACTAACAGACGGACGGACGGCTGGACGGCCCCATGAACAGAATTGAATTTGAATACGGATTCGTCATCAGGAAGTCGAACCCTATCGTTTGAGACCAATACAGGCATTTGGACAAAACCATAGAGCACTTGTTTAAGTAGAGAGAGCGCTCAAAAACGACCCAAAGCAGTATTAACCTAACACAAAGAGCACAACAAAAGTTTTCTTGAAAATCCTGCTGGGCGAAGTTCACACACATGCAGTTCCATACAAAGTATTGCAAATGCAGAAATATTTATTGGAAGTATTCTTCTGTGAGTAGCATATATTGAGAATCATCGAAATAGGCCAGGTTTGTCGTGTGTATTCATCAACCAATTGAGCTTTATTCGTTATCATCCACAAATGTCCAGTTTTTTTGTGAATACGACTTACTTTTCCTACAATGAAAAGATGAGGTTAATCAATTCATATTTTACAGTAGAAGCAGACCTCATGACTTTGAGTGGATATAACCATATGAGCTAGCATTGTTTTCCGGGAAAAAAGCCAGGAAAACACAAATCAAGGCAGTTGATGAATATTCATTTTACCCAAGGATCTGTTTTCAACTACATTCATTCTTCCGATGAACGAGAAATTATAAATTCGAAATCCAAACTGTGCGGTTCAAAACTCCATCAACATATTTTGTTGATTTGCCCTGAAAACTTCAAGAATTGAATTGAATTTCATCAAGGAATCCAATCAATTTCGTTTTGAGCCAATTCCATAATTCATTTCGAATATTTGAATGTTTATTTTGGATTTCTGTTGATTGGAATAGAGAGCAGTGTGTTTATAAGACCGTTTCTTATTTTGATCGAACTTGTCATCTCAAGAAATAGGTTGGTAAATTTGTGATCGCACCAATTTCTAGAAAAAAGGTCTAGACAAGCATAATGGATTAGAAGGAAAAGACAAATTCGCTGATATGAACGATTCCTCCAAGTCTGAAGAAATGTATGCAATGCAAACTTTTCCTTTCTCCTTTCCTGAGTATGTTGAAAATCCAGATAATCAACCAATTATTATTATCGTTACAAAAGTAATAAAGAACTATAAGAATTGAAATGATAGATATTGTGGTTCATTTCTGTAACTCTCGGGTTTTACTGACAAGCGTTGATGACCAGACCACTATAAAAATAGGTAGATAAAATCAATTTCTGCTTTTCTGAAATCCTCCCATATCACAACGCGTACAAAAATACTGTGTTAAATCCTTGTTTATGTAACTCAAGTTGTCCAATGAAGTGTAGTTCGGGGAGTTAGCTCACAGAGGGAGCTTTGGTTTAGATGTGCCCATTCATACATTCAATTTGAATTTTACTACGAATTCATTGCGCGCAAATTAAGAAAGTCAAATGTTGCTAGATAGTGTAGACGAAGATGGGGATATATAAAAAGAAGAAGCAAATAGTGAAGTTGACCAAAACTCCCTCTGTGAGCTAACTCCCCGAACTACACTTCATTGGACAACTAGTAGCCTATTCGTTTTGAGATATTTCGTGCTCCTGAGTAACTCAAAAGCTCGAAATACGGCTTGCCATTGGTTGCGCACAAGCACTGGAACAGCTCAGGAGCTCGAAACTCTTCAAAACGAATACTATATATAGTTACATAAACAAGGGTTAATATAACTACTGGAACACCAATGATGAGTAAGTAAACTGGTCAGGCAAAGGAGGACCAAGTACAGTTTCCTAAGTTATAAGGGGCCTACAGACGATCAACCTAGTTGAAGACTATATTGTAAACACGGCATGTTGACGACCAGTTGAACGTCTGTAGGCTGGTTGGTGGTTGATATTCCAGGTTGAAGACTAGGTTGATGCTAAATCAAATCGGTTTGATATTTGGTGGGCGGAGCCCGATGTTGACGACTAAGTTGGAGCGTCTGTATGGTAATCATCAACTAGGTTGACAACACCAGTTGGAATTCTACCTTGTAGAGTGAACTTCGCATAGCGTTTTCAATATTCGTCGTAAATATTCGGGGAAAGGTAGTAATTTAACCAGACAATATGAGCAATATTCCAAATATTCAAGTTTGGGTAAATTTCTTTGATTGTTTGAAAGATCTACCCGAATTATGGAAAGTAAAATCCGAGATATATCAAGAAAACCCTGAGCAGTTGCTTTGAGCGAATATTCATTGTTGGCGCAATAATACTATTACCTCAAAATTTTGAATAATACTTGAGATTCATGTTAAGTAAATGAATGCAAAATCTCAGCATGATCAAACTAATCAGACAGATTATCGAATTTATTAAAAATTTAATATGTGAAAATCAATAGTTAAAAGAAAATTGATTTATACGCTTCAGATGATGCGATTCCCTTGACATTTTGCATAAAAATTCAGAATATCAATCCTCAATCACAAAATGAATTTCACTCGAATTGGATATCATGTTATGGAAATATAAAGATTCTTTTTTTTGATATTCCAATCGAATTTTCTATGAATCAGTTTACACTGCATGAGGCTCACTACGAGCATTTTGCATGTGGCCGAGAAATTCTATTACGATTGGTTTCGTTTTGTCTGAGATATCAAGAAACAAAAATTTGGAATGGTCATATTTTATGGAACACCTTGTACGATTTGGCTGATTAACGAACTCAATCGTGGCATTTGGGAACCGAACTCACCCTGTAAGTCTCAAGGACAATCTTTTCGGAAGTTATCGTATTCACGGCCGGACTGCCCCATGGACCGAATTGAATTTGACCACGGATTCGTCATCAGGAAGAAGAACCATATCGTTTAAGACCAATTTCGGCTCAAAATTCGAAAAGATCTCTCATTAAACCGGAATGGGAAAAATGAGACCGATTATGGTACCAATCCTTCGTCCAAATTCTTTATTCTAAGGAGTGTGCTGCACCTTATCATCGCATATATCGTTTATAATAACATATAACGATAGATCTCTCTCCATGTTTCGATAATTTCTCCCAATCAGCCGACTAGTTCACTCGACGGAAATCACAGCTGAAATGATGTTTTCAACTTAGTTGACAACCGCTATTTTCACTTTCATTTGGTTTACAACCTAGTTGACAACATAGTCTTCAACTAAGTTGATCGTCTGTAGGCCGCTTTTCAACTTGACTAGGTCAACTGGAGATCCCGATTTTGAATAATATCTTGAACAGCAGCAGGCTTCTCTTTAGAATGAATAGAAGAGGGTATGGACTGAGGATTTGAATATCCTAACCAGGAGATTCAATTTTTTGAGCGCTCGTTCTACTTGAACGAGTGCTATATCGTTTTGCCCAAATGTCTGTTATTTTCTAATTTTGAGCCAAAAATGGTCCCAAACGAAAGGATTTGACTCCCTGATGACGATTTCGTAGTCAAATCCAATTATGTCCGTGGGACCGGCCGTCCGTCCGTCAGCACGATAACTTTCGAAGAGATTGTCCTAGAGACTGGAGATTTTCAGGGTGGGTTTGGTTCCCAAATTCTTCGATTGAGTTCGTTAACCAGCCAAATCGTACAGAGCGTTCCATAAAATATGGCCATTAAAAATTTTTGTTCCTCAATATCTCAGACAAAACGGACCCAATAAAAATGTGCGTGTATTTAGAACCATGGAAAATTAAATCGAAATATTGAAGAGAAGAAACTTCATATATCCATAACAAGATATCCGATTCGAGTGAAATTTATTTCGTGTATGAAGATTGATATACTGAAATTTTAGGGAAAATTTCAAGAAGATCGCATTATCTGAACCATAGAAAATTCAATTGGAATATTGAAAAAAAGAATCTCTATACTTACCTAACAAGATATCCGATTAGAATGAAATTTATTTTGTGTATGGAGATAGATATACTGAAAATTCAGGAAAAATTTCAAGAGGATCGCATCATCAGAACCATAGAATTTTCTTAATTTTTTTATTGTAATGGTGTTTCAGACCCTTATTATTTTGAGGAATAAAAACTGGGGAAAAATAATCATTTCACCAATAATCTTTGGTGTAAAATGAAACTGTTTTATGACGAAGGGTCAGCTCAAATTGTTTCACTTTGGAATCTTGATTCTCAAATACAATTTCTGTACGAAAATATTCCTTGTGAACTTGTTATCATATTGCCTGTTAATATTTCACATTATTATTGGTATTGAATCCTTTCTCAAATTTCATGGGATTATGGCGGCATAAAAATATGCTGTCAAATGCTGATATAATGTTGCGATGGTTAAGCGTGATGTAAATTTCGTGTTTCACACGATGAATTCCATTTTGCTTATCATACATGCTGCTGGACGTTGAATTCAGATAATTATACTTTATGGCTATATGTACGAGTTTGTATTCGTGCGGCTCATATTTTTCAATATTCGGGGTGGCATTGGAGGGTTCCCTTGGCATATTTTGGTAATTTGGTAAATAACTTTTAATTCTAACGAATCCACCATAATGTTAGTCCTCAAGTTGTAAATTAATGCGAATTAGATTTTACCTTCTTCAAATAAAAAATTTTTTCGGGATGTTTTGTTGCGCGAAATGAAACAAATGATCATTTTTATGACTTTTTCTAGATGGAACAAGATATTTCTATATTCAGGAATAAAAATTTCCGAACAGTTTTGAATATCTTCTCTCCATTAAACTTCATTCAAGGAGTCCTTGGATTTTAATTTGAGATGTTTGTTATTTGGTTTATCATTTGATTTTATATTGAATAATTGACAAAATCGTTGTTCGGTCGTAAATGCTCCATAGCTCTTGGAGTAGATATATTCTCCCGATTGCTGGCGCTACCTGCGACCGCCATAACTAAGATTTTTCCCAAGTATCGAACTGTGTACTCTGATTCGAAAAGTGATCAAACTTGAGTTTTTGATAATTTAAAAATTCATCTAACATCTTCTGATAAGCACCTATTCCAATTTCATCTGTTCTTTTGTTAAAACCAATTGACAATTTCGAGTGAGTGTGACTCGACCAACTAAGTGATAACCACAAAGCCAATGCAGAAAAGGTTAATCTTCCCTTTTCCCTATCCCGAACGTTTCTTCTGCTACCAGATTGGGGGTGAATTCACCGATACTTTCTCTTTCAACTATCGAGGTTAGTACATACATTTTCATTCTGTAAATTGCTCAATCTTGTAATTGTCGTCTGAAATTAGTTGCAATCATTTGCAACCATTTAATCGTGAAGTACTTAACGACACTGAGTATTTTTGGTTACCATAAGAACACATATGGGATTCAAAACATTTCTACGTATGAAAAAAAAAAGAATGTCTGTCTCTCCGAATGAGTGTAATTGGACGACACGATATTTGTGTAAAAAATTCACCTTTCATGTGTTCCATTCATCAGAAAAAGATAACCAAGAAAAAAATCATAATCATTCCGTTGGTTTCCACCAAATCTCAATTCACATTTTATGTGAGGATGCTCACAATACAGGGTGTTTCCTAAACATGCGGCAAAAATTCAGGGTATTGTTCTTTGGACTATTCTAAGAATATTTTGTCCTTTGATGATTTTTGAAGAACCTCTTTGTTTCGAAGATACAGGGTAAACAAAATTTTAGATAATAGCATTTTATTATGAAAAATTACATTAAAATTTAACTTAACCTACAAAAACTGTTGAAAATGACCACCTCTAGCCAAAAAAACGAATTCAAATGAAAACCGTGTTTAGGTAATCTGTATTCCTTTACCATCTGAACTTATCAATTTCAAGTCGAAAAACTGTCCGTTTTTAGTAATTGGAATGTTGTTAAACAAATTTGAAACTAAATTATACCTACTTAGTAAACACAGTGCGGTACGCATTTTTATTTAAACTATTATTAATTTTAAAAATATGAAAAATGTTGTTCGCCCTGTATCTTCGAAACAAAGAGGTTTTTCAAAAATCATCAAAGGACAAAACATGCTTAAAATAGTCTAAGGAACAACCCCCTGAATTTTTGCCGCATGTTTAGGAAACACCCTGTATAATTGCAATATTCAAAACACGATTTTCTTCTTTGATGACGTTACTTGATTCTTGAAAACATATAAATCACATCGAAATTTCATGACATAATTTTTTATCAATATTAACCTTGAATTCCATTTAACTACCACTTTAAGCCATTTCCTATAGCTTTAGAATTCCCAATTCAATAATTATAATTCTCTTCATAGAACAGAAATGAGTGGGAATTATCCCTACAAAAATAAATCAACAAAGAGACTCGCATAAACGTTGATTCATATTTTTGGCCGGTTCAAAATTTTGGTACTGTAATACAATTCAGCCGTATTTCACAGAAAAAAAACAATTTTTGCTGAACAAACAAAGGAGTTCCCTTAAACTGCGGATTTAATACAGCGTAGCACGTTGAACCATGCCGAGCCAATCATTCATCCCACCTAATAATTGAGTCTTCCAGTGAATTATTTTTGGCTGTAAACTCTTCCATAAGCTTTTCAGTTATGATTTATACTCTACGCTAACGACCTTTGGTGGTCCGAGATAAGCATAATATGCCAGAAAGGAGTTTCCAGCGTATTAAAGATCAATATATGATGTAGATAACTGCATATCTCTTCCGAGACACCCTGGCGATCAGCTGCCAGAGCTGTAGACTGTAGAACTTGCGCCTCGGAAATTCATGCATTATCTGAAATAATCCGTTTTGCATTATCTCTGAAAGTGACTTTATGTCGAGGTAATCAAGTAATGGTAGTTAGCCAATATTGAATGATTGACATCGAAGTAGGCACTGAATTTCTGAGCGCAGCTTCATTTCTGCATCTGAAAGATCAACTTATTTATATATAAATTTGACTTATTCATCAAATACATAAAATATGATCTAACCTGACACCAATACGATGAAATGGAAGGAACAGTTTTTATTTTTTCCTAGAAAAGTTTCGATTATACCGAAATTTTGCACGAGATATTTTTCTCCAGAATTGAATGGGACACCGTTAAAGAATCTTATTTTTCGAAAATCTATCCCACGAAAACAATTTTTGAAGGAAAAATCATAAGAGGTTAGTATTTTCAATCCCTAATAATGAAGCTATGGAATCGAAAAAATTGTGTGAGTAACCTCTACTTAATGTAGTATGTATAGTTTTATGACTCAGAGCGTTTTCAAGGACTCCTAAAAAATTAATAACTGTCAACTCTTCATCGCCTTCCAAAGGTTGTATCTTGGAAGGGAGGCCGATTTCGAAAAAAATTTATACGAACTACCCATGCTTATTTTCATCGAGGAATCATCTCTCCAAGTCATTCGCAGTTGTTTACGGAAACGACACCCCGTATTTAGATGGATTATACAATTTCATTAATATTCAATAGTTAAATAAAAATTAAAAACAAACATCAAGGAAGTCATCTCATTTAATCAATAGTAGGTAATCACAATGAAATCCTTCTTCATTCAATTCAGTAAAATGATAACTTCGGTAACAGTTATGGACGACCATAAGTTTTCATGTTATGCTATAACATATTCGATTTCATTACTCGATTATTCGGTCTACCTAACCCTTAAATCTGATATTTATTATCACATATCGCAGAATATTAGATGTGAAACTGATGCGGCGGTGTAAGGTCAGACAACGCGGTTTACAAGCTTTTATTAGGCGCTGGTTCTACTTAAACGAGTGCTATATCGTTCTGCCCATATGTCTGTAATGTTCGAATTTTGATCCGAAAATGGTCTCAAATGATAGGGTTAGACTCCCTGATGACGAATTCGTGATCAAATGCAATTCTTTCCGCAGGGCCGTTCGTTAGCGCAATAACTTTCGAAGGGATATTCCTAGAGACTTGAAATTTTCAGGGTGAGTATGGTTAAGTTCGTTAACCAGCCAGATGCTCATAACAAGCCCCATGCAAAATTTTGTGACCATAGTGTGACTAGAACCATAGAAAATTCAATTGGAATGTTGAAAAAAAATGTATAGATATATTCAAAACAGAATATTCAATTCAAATAAAATTTATTTTGTGAATGAAAACTGATATACTAAATGTTCATGCAAAATTTAAAGAGGATCGCATCATCAGAACCATATATTTAATGTTGTTAATTTATAGTTTTCACATATTTTATTTTCTGAATTGAATAATTTCTAGAATATAATTCCGATTGTGATGAGATTCTGCATTTAAATATTTGATATCCATCTCAAGACCCATATAAAAGCTTGAGGTAATAGTCTTATTGTCCCACCAATGAACGAGCACTCAAAAGCTCCTGCTCAGGGCTTTTCTTAATTTTTCCATATATAAATCACCGTTGATTACAAGAGATTGCAGCGGAATAGAAACAGGCCCCGTATTCTCGACAAGTGATATTCCTAAGCGTATGCTAACTTCATTGCGCGGTGTGCATTTTTGCAGGTAAAAGAGGGACTCGCCCAATGAAGTTCGCATACGCTTTGGAATATCACTTGTCGAGAATACGGGGCCTGTTAGATTACTTTTTCGAGCGCTTGTTCTACCGAAACGAGTGCTATATCGTTTTTTTTGCCCAAATGTCTGTGATTTTTTAATTTTGAGCTGAAAATGGTATCAAACAATAGGGTTCGACTACCTGACGACGAATTCGTAGTCGAATTCAAATTGAATTCTACTCGTAGGGCCGTCCGGCCGTAAAAGCATGATAACTTGCGAAGGGATTGTCCTAGTGACTTGAGATTTTCAGGGTAAGTTCAGTTCCCAAATGCCGCAGTTAATTTTGTTAACCAGTCAAATCGTATAGGTTTGTTACATAAAATATAACCATTCAAAAATCTCAGACAAAAAAAACCAATCAAAATGAAATTTTGCGGTAAAATGCAAAATGCTCATAATAAGCCTCTCGTAAAATTTTGTGGCCATAGTCTTAACAGAACCATAAAAAATTCAATTAAAATATTGGAAAGAAAAATCTTTTTATTTCCATAACAAGATATCCGATTCATGTGATATATTATTTTGTGAATGAAGATTGATATACTGAATGTTCATGCAAAATTCAAGAGGATCGCATCATCAAAACCATAGAATTTAGTTTTTTTAATCATTGATTTTTTACATATTTCATTTTCTGACTAATTTTCGGAATACAATATGAAATAAATATACGTAGCATAAATCTCAAGTCCAATACAAAATTTTGAGGTAAGAGCATTAATGATTCACCAATGAACAAGCGCTCAAAAGCATACGTAATAAATAAGTGATACTATAGTGGATACTTCATATTGAACCTATTCATATTGGTATTTAGAGAAATGAAGAATTCGCGAACTAGATCCTGAATTCGAAAGTAGTGAACAGATACTAAAACAAATGACTTAAAGGTATAATAATAACGAGTAATAAATTATACTAATCAGTATATTGTCTACAAGATTTTCTGTACAGATGATTGCGGGTGCACGAGTGATTTTGAAACGTCACTGGCTTTAAGTAAGACCACCAATTACCAAACTACTGGATTGAGTATGTGCGTGCATTTGCATTGGCCTCGGGAAATTTTCATCTCGACGATTATCAAAATGTAATAAGAGGAGCGGGAAATATTTATATACCTAGAAATTGTTGAGATATGTGCGTGGATTCTCAGAATATTGAGTTATAGACTACAGAATAGATACTGAATTCATCTGGATTTCTGGGAAAACTTAATTTCGGAATATTCTCACCTTCTCGGAAAGTCCCAACGATTTCATACAATGAATTTCCAGTTTCAGAATTTTCAATATAATTCAGGATATTGTTATGAATCTGAAGCAAACTATTCTGTACTGAAAATGATCCTCCAGTTCTCTGGATAGTTCAGGTACAAAGTTCTCGAATACTCCAAGTATTCGAATGTCTAGCTTCTGAAACTAGAATGTAGAACAGAAACTTGTTTGAACACCTCGACTGCTCCGAAATTATATCCGGAAGTTTCTTTCACCGAATGGCGCTATGAATCTCCAATTTCCCTTTCGGGCGCATATTGTCACAGATCTCACTCGAAATATTAGATAGTCGGCCGCGCGCCAAGAAGAACTTCAGCGATAATGCGAATTCCTGGAATATTTCACAGAAGAAGTTTTCATTTCAGTCGAATCGGCTCGAGATCAAAAACCTAAGAATTGGAAATCTTGGAATTGTGTTTTCGCAGGGACGAATACTTGGAAGAATCGAAGTTGGTGATGCAAATCCTTATTCAATTCTATTCTAGCATATTAATATTGGCATATAATCACAACTTGTTCGGGGTAGTATAAATAGGAACTACTGAAGTGGAATATAAACTCTCGGAATAAGTGTAAGCTGTTTCAGCTCATGAAAAAGAAGAAATTTTTCTGATGGAATGTTCGCCCAGAAAGTTATGTTGTTGTTTGATATTGGTGTTCGTTCAGTTTGATATTTTGATTTATTGATTGGGTATCTGAGGGGAATAAAACAATGTTGATTCTAATTTTCTGAATAATTCAACATTCATTGCTGTTTCTGCAACTTGCCACTTAATATCAAACTTTACAAACCTAACTACATCTATCTTTGACCCGATATTTCTTAATTTTTTTTTTTAATAACTTTTTATCAGTTTGTTCGAATCACTGATAACGAATCTGTGGTCCAGCTCAATCCTGTCTGTGGGTCTGTCCGTCCGTCAAAAATATTGCCCAAGAGACTTGAAATTTTCGGAGCAAATGGTAAATTTTCAAAACAGTGGGAAAAATTGCCAAAGCAATTGGAAAAATTCTAAAAATTTTCAATGCAGTTGATACAGGTTGATCAGGATTGGCAATTTTCAAAGCAGTTGGTTGATTTCGAAGCAGTTGACAAAACGTCGAAGCAGTTGGAAAAATGGAAATAGTTTGGCAAATGTCATTAGAGTTGGTCTAGGGAAGGCCCACTATTGAGTTAGCAATTTCTCGATACAGTTGGAAAAATTGTCAAAATAGTTGATAAAATTTGAAATTAGTTTGAAGATTTTTAAAGGAGTTGATACAGGAACCGTCCTTATGTTAATCAAAGTTGGTAATTTTGCAAAGCAGTTGGTAGTTTTTAATTCAAAGCAGTTGGAAAAATTTCAGACCAGTTGAAAAAATTTCAAAACAACTGATAAAATTGAAGCAGTTTAACAAATGTCAATATTGTTGGTCTAGGGGGGTGCCAAATATTGATCAGAGTTGGTAAATTCTCGAAGCAGTTGACAAAATTTCGAAGCAGTCGGAAAAAAATCTGGAAACAGTTGGAAAAATTTCAGAGCAGTTGTAGAATTTGCAATCAAATTGGAATACATATTCCAAAAAAAGGTCATAAATTATGAATGAATTCAACTTCTTTAAAAAAAGTTCGAAAATATCGGATGGTATTTTTTGCGCGCTCGTTTTAGCGGGAAGCGGTGCGGACGTTTAACCCAGATGTTTGTAATTTTAGCCGTTAATGAAATCCGATCAATGTCAAACTTATTATGAACTAAGTCAGCGACGAGCATTTTTGTCCTACATTTCGTCAAAATCGAAATGACAAAATATTTCGAAAAATATAAAAATTCTGCGTAGAGTGCCTAGTATTGCTGGTCTAGAATTAAACATACATAACCTTCGGAATGAAAGAGTGTGAAAGTTAAAATTTTCAGGATAGGTGTGGCACCTGAATTTCTCATTCGAGTTCTTCAGAGGCCTGATCGACAGTTCAGTAGTTTCGAAGTTATTGTCACTGGAATATTTGTCTTATTTCATTAAACTGCTTATCCTGATATGGGAGATGCCTTAATATAGCCATAGAAAAGTTTATCGTTATCTATATCAAAAAAAAATCAATGTTCCCATGAAAAAACTCAGTTGAAATGATATCGTTAAGGTTGTATGTGGAGGTGAATTGATTGATCATGCAAGTTTTTGAAAGGATTGTTATGTAGAACAATAGAATTTCAATAATTTAAGTTATCAATTTTTACATATTTCATGTTTTGAATAATTTCTAGCATATATTTCCGAACGTACTCGAAGTTTACATATACCGTGAGTTTGGTCATGACTTAGCGATAATTTAAGGTCATCGAATATACCTAATATTATCGACAAAAACACCCAAACCTGGAAGTTTGCCCTCTTAGTTTCGAAGTAGCTCCTATTTTAAATTAACTTTTTTATTTTCGTTGCCCCTTCCGAATAATATCGATTTCTTAGGACCTAAAGGTCCTGCAGATGTTAAAAAATGGTTTTTGAAAGTAAACATTTTCTTGAAGTATAACAATATAAAATCATTCAACTTGAAAATGGCATAAAAAATTCTTTGAAAAAGTTCATAGTGAAAATATGTACTGATTTTCTCAGTAAATCCGCAATAGTACAAGAACTAGCACATTGAAGTATAATTTTTTTTCAATGATTCAACACGCAAGGACACAAGCTACAAAACAACACTCACATCATTTCTGTAAGTTACATAATTTGAGAGTTATTGCTGTTCGAACATGACCCTTATGAAAATTGATAAATAAAAAAAACCTCAGTACTGTACTTTCGATAATTTTCAGTGAGCAAACAAATGAATAAATCATAAAAAATGGCTCAAAATGGCCGCCTCTGCTCTGTAGACAGCAGTGGCCTTCATGAAAAACCTGTCTTGTGTCTTTTGCTCGCGTAGTGATCATGTTCGAACAGCAATAACTGTCAAATTATGTAACTTACAGATATGATGTAAGTGTTGTTTTGTAGCTAATATCCTTGCGTGTTGAATCATTGAAAAAAAAATTATACTTCAATGTGCTAGTTCTTGTACTATTGCGGATTCACTAAGAAAATCAGTACATATTTTTACTATGAACTTTTTCAAAGAATTTTTTTATGGCGTTTTCAAGTTGAATGTTTTATATTGTTATACTTCAATGAAGGTGGTAGTGTAATCTTTCAAAAAACATTTTTTTACATCTGTAGGACCTTTATATCCAAAGAAATCGATATTATTTAGAAGGGTCAACAAAATAAAAAGTAAATTTAAAATGGGGGCTACTTCAAAACCAAGGGGGTAAACTTCCAAGTTGGAATGTTTTTGTCGATAATATTAGGTATATTTTATGACCTTAAATTATCGCTAAGTCATGACCAAACACACTGTATATTAAGTATTTATCTCAAGGCCAAATTTTGAGGTGACAGACTCAGGGATTTAAAAAAAAATCTTTATCAAAATGGTTATATTTCTTTGGATTATGTTAACTAGATTTTCGAGGCAAGGTATTTGCGTGAAAAATTCAAGGAATACATAAGAATTTATTTTTGTATATGATTAATTATAATCTGAACGAAAATCAGTTTGGTTCATTTTCATTCCAATCAATTATTTATATTAGCTATTTTCGCACGCAGTACTGTACGAACCAAATTCAAACAAATTGTATATTCGAACATATCCGAAATAATGATAAATGGAATTAGAACACACGAAATTGGCTACTAGATTGCCAGCATATGTCAGGAAAATTATATTACATGGATTAATTTCGAATATTTGACGGCGCTTTCATGTTTCGGAGTTTCGGGATTTACCAAAACAACCTGCTATTTACTAGTGAAGAGCTTGCATTCTGAACCTGGATAAACAGATTCGAAATCACTCGTGCGCTACTGGTTATGCCGAAATATTGGATTGATGAGCTGGATCCAACCCCATGAAAGACGTCAGAATCTCCAATCTATCAACCAAAATTATAGGGATGTCTCTTTCTATAGAAAAGAGTCTACGTTCGAATAATAAGACTTTTTTTAGTACGGTTGGATTTTAGGCTTCTTTGAATGAACGAGGTCATGAATTTGATTTAATTAATTCTAATATTGATGTTTATTGTCACTTTGGGCTGTGCATTATGTAAGAGGAATGAAACCTGATAAATTCAACAAAGTTTATTGAAGAAAGTCTGTAACTGAATTTTTTCAAGGCAATTCAATCGATGCCTCATCGGACGAGAATGGTCATATCCAATATGTTTGAATATGAAGTTTCTTGAAGTGACAGCATAAGGAGTATTGTTAAGCATACTAGAATTGCATCTAGTGTAGCACAGTACGAAAATTTATGGTTACGAAGATATGGCGAAATTTTTTGCCTCGTTATCATTTCTTGGGAAAAAGTGTTCACTAAAAATTCAGATAACTCGAGATAAAATTATTATGTGGTTGGTGTACAAATGTGAGGAAAAACTTTCCTGTTTCGTTGGCTTTTCAAAAAGGTACATACGTCGATAATTCCTTCATGCAATCAAAACCTATCGCCGGAAAACTGAACAGGTAAAAGACTTTTGCGAGTCTAAAAAAATATTTTCAAACCTGTTGCGTATACCATCAGTTTACAGACATCCTGTATATGTCAGTTCTCCCATCGATTAAAATACCTCTGAACTGAATATTTGCCATTATTAACACGTTATCAACAATGCTCTGAAAAACTGGAAATCGATTGGAAATGAAGATACACATCATTATTCCACACACATATCATTTCATATTGAAATTTTTTTCGGACTGTCGGGTTATGAACGTTATCCTTCCATTAATTCAGGAATATTTTAGTGTGGATACAAAACAAACACAGAACATTGTCGTGTTTTGAGCATTTGTTTTCACACTATTCCGTGGAAACAATTTTGTTTGATTGTTTACGGAGCAATTAATTTTTGTGGAGTACTATGCGAATAAATATTTACTTTCGTCCTAGTTGGAGCGCTTCTTGAAAGTTGAACGAACTAAGAGCAGCAATATAAAGAATGTTTTTTGTCTCTTAGTTTACAATCTTGACATTTTTCCTTAGTTGAGAAAGAATCGAAATTGTTTATATAACATGGGTCCGATTTCAAAATAATACAATAAACATTTAAGAAAAACTCGGAGCAGGTGTTTTTGAGTGTTCGTTAATTGGTGGAGAAATGACGCTATTACCCCAAAACTTTGTATAGGACTTGAAATTCATGCTAAGTTGCAAATCCTCGCACGATCGGAATTATATTCTAAGAATTATTCAAACAATGATATCAAAAATCAATGAATAAAAAATTTTAATTCTATAGTTCTGATGATGCGATCCTCTTGAAATTTGGCATGAATATTCAGCATATCAATGTTCATTCATAAAACAAATTTCACTCGAATCAGATATCTTGTAATGGACTGATAGGAATTCCTTTTCTCAATATTCCAATTGAATTGTATATTTTTCTACTAACCCTATGGCAAAAAAAAATTGAGAGGCTTATTAGAAGCATTTTGCATGTGTCCACAAAATTTCATTCCGATTGATTCTGTTTGTCTGAGATATTAGAGAACATAAATTTTGAATGGACATACTTGGCTGGTTAACGAACTTACAGCAGCATTTGGGAACCAAACCAATACCTCCTACAGAAGTTATTGACCAAACTCATCCTGAAAGTCTCAGATCTCTAGGACAATCCTTCATAAGTTATCGTGCTAATGGCCGGTCGGACGGCCCCATGGACAGAATTGAATTTGACTTCGAAAATTACAGACATTCGGGCATAACGATATAGCACTCGTTTGAGTAGAACGAATGCACAAAAATGACACCTTGAAATAACTGTTAAGTATCGATTCGAAAGAATATTATCCCGCAGAAAGTCCTCTTGTTTAGGAAAAACCATACGAAGGACAAAATACGATATATCGTATGAGAGGGGACGTCATCTTGAACTCTAACTCTCCAGAAATGTGACAAAATCGGAAAGCCCATCTTTGCCATATTTCTTCGTACCTATCAAATCCACCTTCCGCACCAATATTTCATGGAATTAAATCTACCTTCTTCAATACAAGGTTCTGCACTCTGACCTGTTGGGGAGATAAGTTATCATAGAGATAAAAGTCAAATTCTGTTTTCACTTTCGAAGGAAAAGGAAATCTACAATGGACAGCGCGCTCTGATTTATCGAAGATGACTGACCTATTGTTTTCCATTGTTCGTGCGGAACCATCTTGAATGTTAGAGATTGCTGTTTCTTATTTTAAGGAGGTTTCAGAAAATTTAAGAGAGCCCTAAGAAGGTGCTTTTG
>CM024240.1:5035995-5101812 GCA_013421045.1 Propylea japonica
GAAACTAATAGGTACACTGAGAAAAATCGTCCTAATGAACAGTTTGTTTGAACTTATTTTATCAATAACGAATAGAGTTTTCATCTACTGACAACAACCCAATCTACAAGGATGAGCGAAATGAGTTTTCTGATATTGCTCATTTGCTACAAATTATCTTTTCCTAGGTGTTAAAAATCAAGAAATTTGCAAGTAATATTTTTATACTATCCACTATTAACTTTTTTATTCAATAAAATTTTATTTGTGATAGTTGACTGTTCATTAGCCGTCATCAAAGTTTTAATTATTCATGTAAATAGTCATTCTGTTCATTTCGGCTTGATTCGGTTTTCTTCGTTCGTCCGTTTCGTCGCGCTCCTATTCCGTTCCTATCAGAGATATCTGCGTTCCTATGCAGTTTTTTATATGATTCAAGGTCGGAGCGAGACCAATGAAGCCGCCAGAAAATCGCGCCAATTCCATTTACTACGCAGCGGCACGAGTCGGTCAGATCACGTAGATTCAGAACAGAAGTTCCGCTGCCGCGTGCTTTTGTACAGGATCCCTCTGGTGAAAATTGTGAATTGGGAAGTGAATATTAATTAGAATAATTATTATAGTGACTGATATAAACTCTGAAATGGGATTTCAAGAATTATTAGAGGAATGGGGATTGAAATCATCCATTCCACTGTTTGAAGGTATGTATTTATTTTATTTTTCGAAGCTAAAAGATATTCAATATATTAAAATTTTGATATTTTTGGGATCTATTCAGAAAATCTTTTCTATTTTTATGAATCACCATTCACCTACTGGAATTTCTATAACTTTCGTTGTTCTGTTTATATACGCATAAATTGCTTCAAATAATTGTCTTTGTTAAACATTCTTGATGATGCACTAATTCATCATTTATCATCTTGTAGAACAAGGAATAGATGATGAAAGTTTTAATTTGTTGGATGATGAGACCATAGCAGTTTTATTTCCAAAATGTGGTCCAAGATTGATTTTCAGGAAATATTATAAAGCTTTTGAATAGAATGAAAACTGAAGTGCATCAGGTAATTGATTTTTATCTCCTTTCATTTGGAGGGTCCACTCACGAGGCATCTTTTTGAGCATTTTGGCTTGAGCATCAAAGGCCATAAAATCCGCTAGCTGCCCAGGATGCCTCGTGAGTGGACCCCTTTACTCTGTGAAAGAAAATTTTTTCCGTGATTTGTTAGATTTAATAATGCATTTTCAACATTTCAGCCTGAAGAAACTATTGAATTACAATCAGTTTCTACTGATATACAATCAGTTTCTACTGATAGCACCTTTTCTTATTTTGAGGCAGACCCAGATTTTCTGGAATCAATAAAATTTCCTCAAGCTTCAAGCTCTGTGTGTGATCTACTTGTAGATGCTGATGTAGAATATCCATCAAATTCTAAACGGCACAAACCAGAAGCAGACTCTGCTTCAATCAAGGTGATTACTACTGAAGCTTGCTTATTGATAATTATGTCTCAATTTAAATGTCTTCAATGTTTTTAGAATTTGGAGCAATTATTCCAAGGGAGCCCTGAGGGTAGCTCATTTTAGCCAATAAGCAAAAACTCAACAATGATTTGAGGAGTAAAATTGCCAAAATTGTTGTATCTTCCCTAGTAGAATACAAGGATGGGACATCGAATATAAGGTAATGTTTTTTTTATCTCAGTTTGAATTCAGCAATAATATCCCTAGGACATTGATAATAGACGAGATAATTTTATGACAATCGAAAGCTGGTTCTTGGTAACAGCCCGAGGGCTGTTTACCAAGAAACGAGCTCGAGTTGTCATAAATTATGAGGCATTTATCATGTCCAAGGGATATTCGGCAGAAAATTTTTGACGATAAATTAACTTCAATATTAAATATCGTAGACCTGGAAATGTTATTGTCACTTTGACATCGATAAAAAGGTGCATCCTTTTTTATCGAAAAAAGGTGCATCCTTTTTTATCGGATAGAAACTTCTCTTCCTCAATATGTCAATTAGTCTGTCAAAATTTTTGAATTTTAAACATATAGTGCTTTCATTTTGAATCGGTGTGGTAATTATTTAACTTTGTTGATATAAGAACCCAAAAGATGAATCGTTTTGGTGAAGTTTCGACTGAGAAATTATTATTATATTCTGTCGTTAATTTATCTTGCCAAAAAACCACTCGAGTTTTTCTTTTATCAGATAAATTTCTCTTCAACTCAAAGTTTTGCCAATCACTAAATTTGCTCGAAAACTGACATCAGATAAAATCGCTCCACCTTCGGTGTCGCGATTTTATCATGTCAGTTTTTCTCGTAAAATTAGTGATTAGCAAAACTGTTTCGTTGCAAAGAGAATTTATACGATAAAAAGAAGCTCTTGTGTTTTTACTGTTGAAAAAAATGTATACTATGTCGAATGAAGCTGTCATGCACCATAGACTAACTACACGGAGTTTTGTCTATGGTCATGTACACTCAATCGTGACAAACTTATTTTCTCTATGATCGTGGGTGATAATTTCCCTAGGTTATCAGTGTAATGTTGACGTGATTGGTTGAATTGTTCCACATGATTCAAAATGACGAAATTTGAATGGTTGTTAGAACTGTCAAAAATTTTCACTGTTATGAGTTATGAGCATTTATAGACTACAGTGAAAGATCATGCATTGTGCTCAGCTTGATCAAATAATCAGTGACAAAATTAATTTAAATCTACCTCTCCAATAACAATCCTTTGATTTGCAGTATAAAATCTGAAGAAATTTCAAAGGCAGCAAAAGAAATTGCTTCTTTCTTCCCCGGAGAATGTGAAGAAACATATTTCATCCCGTATCACAATAATAAAGGTCTGAGAAAACAGCCTGCAAGAGGGAAACTCTGGTCCAGGTACTTGAATTTAAAAGCTGCTTTGAGACTGGCAGGTGGTTATAAAAAAGAAAAAAAGAGGAGGAAAAGGAAACGGCTGTACAAGAAGATTCTCGCATAAAAGAAAAAGTTAATTTTCTTAAAGTGGCTCTGGAACCATTCCATAAAATTTTAACTGCTTGGGAGGAAACATTTACTTATAGAAAGAACCATTACAAGGACTCTGAACTAGAAGAAAAGATACAACGAATTTCCATGCTTAAAATTAGGCTATGGAATAAATTAGTAAGTTCAAATATCTTTTTTTGCTTATGCAGATAATTCATATAAATATGTTTCATATAGGTAGGACTTGCTCTACTTCAAATTTTTCAGTTGAACAATATTGAAAGCTTTCTAGTCTAGTCTTCCATTGGATTTCATAATTAAAACCCTGAATGTTTTTTTTCAATTTCAGTTGGAATCAGATTTCAATAGTAGTTTCGAAAGTAAGATTAACATTGTATATAGCGAGTGGCCGAAAGTAGCAGAAGCAATTATTTTAGAAGCTAAAGAAAGACATTTGCTTCCTAAAGAAGAAATTGTAGAAGGTGAGAATATTCAATAACCCAGTTCTAGAATGAAAATTGACCCAAAAATGTTTTGCTTTGATTTGGCGGATATGAATTCATCTACTAGTCTATTGTCTTTTCGAATTTTTCATCAGCACTGAATATTATTTATTTTGTAGATATTTCTTCAAAGGCATTATTACTGCTACCCTCTTCTCTTCACACCTCTAACAGTTAAACATTCCAAAAAACACGGAATATGGAGGCCATCTCGCTCTGAGATACAGGAAAGCTTCATTTTCAGAGTTGAGGTAAATTATTTCAATTATTTATACTGAATTTTAAAAATTAAGAATATTTTGTATAATATCGAAATCATTGAAGCACTTGAAAACAACTAAATGTCTAATTCTGGTAGATTGATATGTTTTGCTCGCTTGAATTCTTGGTGGCTCCCATTTTGAAAGTCATTCAATTTAAGTAATGGGCATATTTTTTTATAATTATATTATATTTATGATGATTGTGTAATTCTGAAATTTTCTTCAGGAATTTGTGAAAATTGCAGAAGTAATTGAGAGAAGAAATAGTAAACTTATTTATATGATTTACCCTTCCAACCATTTGGAGTAATGGTAGGAGAAGGGCAATTTTATATCTATATAACTAAAGATATAAAATACAAATGTGATACATCTATCAGATGCCTTGAGCTTCTATATAAGGTTTTCCATGCCTTGAATTTGGAGTATCCGAACGAAAGCAGGCATATTTGGTATTTTATTCAAGAAATTGTTTTTAAAAGTAATGTAACGAATAAGTTGGCAGCACGCTTGTGTTGTTTCAGATATTAAATTTCACCTTGACAAATTGAACAAAAATAATAATTAATTCCGTTAACTCTTTAAAAAAATGCCTTCATGCTATGTGTGCAAAGATACATTCATCAGTGTGAAAGCACTGATTGTTCATTTGAGGTTGATTCATTGTTTTACGGATTCTAGCAAATTTCAATGTGGGGAAAATAAATGTTTCAGAGACTTTTCTTCAGTTGATTCATATAGGAAACATTTAAACAAAAAACATGACAACATTTCTGTTGATATAAGTGAGTCCTCCAATATCAGTTCAGCATCTATAAATAATAGCAATTCTGTAGTTGACCTGAATTCCAATCATTTTCCTCAGTTCAGGATCGAAGGAGAACAAAATCCTATTGTCAATGTTGTACAAAACGATATTTCAAATTCTCTTAATACAAATCTATTGGATATTTCTGATAAATTTTCAAAAGAAATGAATCACAGAACATTGATATTCATCACAAAAATGTATGCAGATAGCACTTTGACTCGGAAACAAGTTCAATCTGTGATTAACTCAATTGATATTCTACTAAAGAGCCCTTAGAAATGTTTGAGGAATTCTTATTAAATTTTTTAAATAAATATAACATTGAAAAAAATGATGAAGAATTTCTCATTAATTTTTCATCTAAATTACAAAATTATTTCTTGGATACAGTACTGAACATCAGAGATTCAAGGTTATGGAGACTCTGAATGTTTTTATTCTCCTGAAGAGTTTGTTGTAGGCAACGTTTCGATGGTATCAAAAATAGGTCAGTAACTCCAATCAGCTATAAAGCCCAACATATTCCGATTAGTAAGATATTGACAGCATTCTTTCATCTCATCTGCCAAATATATTGTTGGAACTTTGAAATATTTAGAAGAATTGACCTAGAAAACATCATGTCTCAAATGTTCTACAAACTGAATTTTGGAAAAGAAAAAAAAAATAGTTTCGAAAAAAAATCTGTTGTCCTCCCATTATTCATTTTTTTTGATGAATATGATGTGGAAATCCACTGGGGTCTCATTCTGGCATACATAAACTAGGTGCAGTTTACTTTTCCCTTCCATTTTTACCTATAGAATATAAATCTAGATAGAAAATATTTTTAACACTTCTCTTTTAGTTCTGATCTCAAACAATTTGGAAATAAAATAATATATTCAAAACAATCGACGAATGCAATGATCTAGAGGAACATGGTATAACATTGAATATTTCCGAAAAAGTTTACAAAGTGTATTTCTGTCCTCTTTTATTTCTCGGGGATAATTTAGGGTTGAATACCATGCTAGGATTCACACAAATTTTTAGGTCAACATTTTTTTGCCGGTTTTTGTAAATGTAGTAGGACAGAAACAGAAAATCAAGTCAAAGAGGCTACAAAACTTCATGAGAACTCGCTATAATTATCAATTAGATGTAAATAGTAATAAAGTCAATGAAACTGGTATCAAGGAAGAATGTGTTTTCAACGACATTCATTCTTTCCATGTCACAGAAAACTTTGCTGTAGACATAGCACACGATATATTCGAGGGTGTAGCAATGTATGATATCACTGAACTATTATATCAATATTTGATTGTAGACAAGTTATTCTCTATTGACATGGTAAACGATCGCATTAAATATTTCAACTATGGAAGGAATCAAATAAACCTCCTCTGTTAACTTTAGATAATATAAAAGAAGAAAGAAATGAAAATGCATGTGCAGAAACAAAGTGTTTAATTTTATATTTTGGCCTAATATTGGGTCCAATTGTTCCAATAGGAAATAATTTTGGGATATATTATTTTGCTGGCGAGAAATGTTGGATATTATCTTTTGGATGCTATTGTTGCTACTTCATATGAATCTTTACGAGATTTGATTGCAAAGCACCACACTTTATTTTTGAGCTTATTTGATACCACTTTGAAGCCTAAATATCATATTTTAGTTCATTATCCCTTTATAAATGAAACAGGTGGCCCATTGAAGTATTTATCTTCTTTGAGATATGAATCGAAACACATCGCGAGTCTAAACTAAGCGCTAATGTTATTGCTTCCCGTGTAAAATATAACTCAGAGCTTGAGTATAAAGCATCAGCTGAAATTAGCTCATCGTTTTGCTTCTAAAAGGGGTATCTTTAAAAGTTTAGTTTTTCAAAGACACTGAATCTATTCAATCTCTTCCTGAAATTTTGCCTGATTTTGATGATATCAACAGAAATGGAGTCATGAATATTTTCAAATATGATGTGAATATTTACAAGAAAATTGAAATTGATAATCATATTTATTCTGTTGAGATATATATGTGTCGGAAATGAAAAATTTCCTCTATTTGGTAAAATAAACTTAATAGTGAAAAATGATTCAGATGTTGTTGGTTTTATTTATGATCAGTATGAACAAAAAAATTTAATGGCCATCTCTATGCTTATGAAATTTGTACAAATATTTGTATAAAAAATGTATTTTGCACTGTAATTTGACTTTGTTTCTAGTCTTGTCATTTCACTATTGATGAAAAGAAATATATTCCATTGTATTTAACATATCCTTCCTAATCTTAAAGCAGCTGATGCTTGTTCTCAGAAATTACAAATAATTAAATAATAAATTTGCCATTTTGTTACCTGGTACTGAAAAAAAATATCTTGTCTCATGATCTCAATAATAATTATATGAATATATATTTGTTTTCTGAAAATATAAATTTTTTATGTTTTTACTTATAGTGATGTCTATTTTTTGTATTTCTTAGGACTTTGTGATATTCTCATTTTGTGCAAGAATGATAACAAATAGTTTAAATAATAATTTGCCATTGTGTTGCCCGGTAGTATAAAAAATGTCTTGTCTTAATAATAATAAGAAATTAGATTAATATATATATATATATTTGTTTTCTGAAAATATAAATTTTTTGTGTTTTTACTTATAGCGATGTCAATTTTTGTATTTCTTATGATTTTGTGATATTCTCATTTGTACAAGAATGGTAACTTTTCTTTGTTAATATAATAATTTTACTATTCATTTTTGTTTTTCTGTCACATTTCCCTCAATTAATTTCTGCTTATATGCAGGAAATCTGAAATATTTGAAATAAGATTTACATGAAATTGTTTAGGCTGATATGGTATATATTTAATTAGATATTTCAAAAATGAAATGTCTAATTTCGTGAAATATACCATATCAGTCCTAAACAATTTCATGTACTATATTTCAAATATTTCAGATTTCTTACTTTCAACATTATTAGGAAATTTCCAAAATGAATATAGCTACTAAACAAGTCACTAATAGGTAATAAAGAATTTGGGGGTCACAAATAAACAGTATAGCTGCTACTAGCATACAGTACATTAGTAACCAACATTTAATGCAATAGCTACATATTTTCCCATAACAGCTATTACAAAAAGTTTGATATCAACTAATGAATAGTCTATTAACCACCCATGAACTGTGAAGGATTCACTGATACCTGTTTACTACCTGCTAGTAAACACTTTACTGACAGTATTACAGCGAATAAACTTTTAGATATAATATTTACTCACGATAACTAATCTCATCAATTGTAACAAATACTTAACTTCGTACTGCAAGTGAATATTTCTGATATGGTTAATAAATCCGTCATCTGCAACTAATCAACTTTTCTTAATGGTTTTTACTATTTATAATGAATGATCGCTTTCAGAACAATAGTTTTTTAATGATGAATGAAACTGTTTATGTGTCCGCTATTTAGTTAAAGTTTCATTTAGCAACGGTAAATTTTTATTACCCAACAGTAAACATTTTTCTCCGTGTATGCACATATGCTGAAAAATATTTATTTTGTGTTGATTTATTTTCTGTTTATTTTTTGTTTTTTCATGGGTATTGAATACCTGAGAAAATGAATTAAATCAACAGGATAATTGACATTCGAATCTTTTGCAACCATAAACAGTTTGAGTACCTACAATAAATAAAATGGAATAAAATCTGAGTAAATGATATTAATTATGGTAAATGATGGACCTTAGTAGCTCAATAATTCAAATTTAGTCAACCCAAATAAATGTTCAGTTAGAACGTAATCAAATGACCGTTTCATTCGCAATCATAAAAAGTTTGCGTACCCCAAGTAATTTGACTATTAACAAATAACCGTATTGAAATGGATAAAGTGATATTTGTGGTACACAAAAATAAGTATCATCCATATAACGTTTTCAGTCAATTAATTGATTCATTCAAAACAAGAAAATTAGTTTATTCGCAAAGGCGATCGCAAATAATCGATTGTGGCCGAATACCGTGCAGGTGCAGGTGCAGGGCTAGGGCCAGCGTTGCCAGGTGTAACATAATTATCAGATTGTAACATAATTTTTCGGGAAAATAGAGTTGACCAATAAAGGGTAACATAATCGATAATTGTAATATATTTCGGGAAATGTAACATAATTGATAATTATTGTAACATAATTTAGACAGTTAAATGAAAATATTTGCCATATTTTCTGTTTATCAAAACTTCGGCAACGAAAATATCAGGCGCTTCTTCTATTGAAATTATTTTTCTTTTGAGGGAATTCAGGGCGAAGATTGCGGGGAATCCCAGAATTAATTCTACACATTCGATAGACAAATAGGTTGACACGGAAATAATACCTTATTCACCCATTTCAGCCAGAAATCATACGGAATCCTCGATTTTGTTGAATATTCTACAAAATCTTTTTTTTTTAATTTCAAGATGGTATTCCTCTCATTATTACGTTACCCTTTTTCGCAGTTTTGAGGAACAGACTGTGTCATAAAAGCCATCTGGGTACCAATTAACGCTTTGCTACATCAGTCGTGCGGTACTTTTTCTATTGGGTGTCTGCAAATATGTTATTTATTCTCTTTTTTTATGGAAAGTGGGTTGAAATTCGAAAAGCACAGTTTCGTTAGATTTGCTTCTGGGTTTTTTTCCATGGTCATTCCTGGATTTTCTAGATCTAGAGCTCATTTTTTCGCCTGCCTTCAGCATCGACTGTTATTCTTCATTCAAACCCTTTTACATTTGGTAGTGTATTCAGTGAATATCAAGTAGAAATAATTGTTTGCAATTAGTCATTATAAATCATAGTTATGGTGGCAGTGCGATATTTATTGAATATGGCAAGTATCTCAAGATCGATTCGATTTCGCAATTCTTCCGAATCAAGTGATTCTGAAGAGAAGGACATAAGAAGGAAGCGATTTGAAATTATGCAAAGACGTGGACAAAGGCCTCAGCGCTATAGAAACGAATGGGAAAATACTTTCAAGGTTTGGCTTAAACCTGTTAAAGGTGAGTTACTGTTATATATCCATAAATTTTACGTAACCTCACCTCTTGGAGTTTCAGATGACCCATTACGAGCCAGATGTATTGCAGCTGACTGGATGGAAATTATTGAGTCGGCCAGATGTAAACCTTCTCCATTCAAAGTAATAACAGTGGACAATTCTATTACTCGTGATTGGACTGCCTTTTTTGAAAAATCATATTTAAGAAAATGCCCATTTCCATCACGCCCTATTAGAGAACTCGAAATAAGAAAATCTCATCCAAGAATGATCTTTCATCGAGATACATTCAATGGTCCTTGGTGTTCAACAGTAGTGACTCCTGCCCAACGAAAAACCATTAAGGGCCCCCCACTGCAACCTGGAGAATTTTTTTATCCATCGAGAGCTTACGATGGTAAGGCACTAAATTATACCTAGAATATTTTTTATGGCTTATTTATTTCGCAGGACCTTTGACTCTTTCGAAAGAGAAACATAAAGATCTTATGGCATTGAAGAAATTTTGCAGACCAGAAGCCAAAGATTTTTTGAAGCCTTGAAACAGCCAGATTAATGGACTACGGATTTGGATGTTTATTTTGAGTTCAATTTACTTCTATTCTATGTTTTTCCAAGATTATTTCAAATTTAACTCATGTTATTTCATGTACTTATAAGTTTATCTGCATTAAATCATTTCAGTTGCAGTATTTTCCAGAAATCGTCTCGTTCTTTCCCATCCCAAACCAGCATCCATCTGTTTGGATGACTGTGAGCAATATTTCAGACTTCTAATCAAGTAAAAAGTAATTAAAGTTGAAGAAAAATACTTTGAACTAATCATATAACGTTTTAAAAAACAAAGCAAAGTACTGCAAAAACAAATTACGGAGTATTGAACACAAAAAAATAGACCTAATGGATAAAATGTTTTTTTCGCACTTGGCAGTTCTTCCCTTGGCGCTTCATTTTAACATTCTTTTTTCACCCCAAAAAGATCAGTGCGACTTATGCAGCTCGTATAACAAGCAAGGGTAGCAAGAAGAAAGAGAAGCGATACAAGAGAATATGAGAAAACATTTGAAGGAGAAAGTTTTGTCAAGAGCAGAAAAAGAAGAGGATAAAAGAAGGCAAAAGAAAGCGAATGAAAAATTATAGTCGCCACTTACGATCTCAAGCGGTGCTACCACACCAAGAGGAGATACGTCTACCTTTTATTATAAAAGCAAAATCAACAGCTACAACTTAACTATAACTGAACTTCAGTCAGATAAAGTCGAGTGTTTTTTTGGCATGAGGGTCAAGGAAATCGAGATGCCATAGAAATCGGCACTTGCATTATGAAATACTTAGAGAGAAAAAGCTAAAACCAGAAATGACGATAACTTGAAATTGTTTTCTACTCCGATAATTGTTGTGGCCAGCAACAAACAAATTCATAATGGGCATGTACCTGTATGCTGTGCAAAAATTTAAAATCAAATCAAATCATAACATAAATTTGTATCAGGGGACACACACAAAATGAAGGAGACAATGTGCACTCTGTCATAGAGAAGTCAATTATAAGAGCTCTTAAATCGGGTGCCATCTTATTCCTACTGATTACGTCAGATTAATTCGGTCTGCGAGGAAAACTGGAAATCCGTATAAAGTAACAGAATTGAGTTACGAGGATTTTGTCGACTTGACAGATAGGATCAAATTTTAACAAACAACGAACAAATAAAAACTAGCGAACTAAAAGTATTCAAAGTGCAGAAGACTGATCTGATCCTGGCATTATTTTTGTGAAAACTACATACGAACAAAAAGATTATGGGCAGATCAATGTCAATAATACCAGGAGAAGGCAAGAGAGCATCTCTACAATAAAGTGCGTTCCGGCATATAAGAAAAAATGGAGATTTCTGCCATAAAGAAAGCTCATATCAAATCACTTATCTCAGCAAAAGTATTCCCACGTTGTATAAGCCCATTTATGACTCGATGTTTGCATAAATTGTGGACTACTCTATTTCATGTAATTTTTTTGGATTTTAAATAAGCTAATAAAGCACTTAATTTAAACTTCCTTTTTTATTCTAATTAGTGGTCTTGGAAAGTGACATAAGTATTACTCAAGGGGTCACAACACAAACAACTGATTTTAGAAAAGCAAGAAAAGTGACATAACTCAGATACCTGACCTAACCTGACCTGGTAAAACCACACATATTAACAAAAACTGATTTACAGTTTTGTAGTGTTCTTTCATTTGTTATTTCTCAAATACTGCATGTTTGAGTTGCGTCACTGTTCTTGCCGGGTGCGATATCATGATATATAACCTTATTTTTTGATACCCAGTTGAGAAACTTTTTGTGATTGTACTTGCAGATTATAAATTGAAGTGTATGGAATAACCAAAATAATCCTTAATAAACTTGAACTCACAGAACACAACAATACTAAACTTCAACTAAAAACTCTAAACATAAACAAATCACAAAATAGGTATATGCGCATGTCTCATCTGCTGAGAAACATCGATTTGTCAACGATTATTCTGAACGCTATCGCTTTCTCTCAACTGTTGCCAACAGTTGAGTGCTTTTGAACGTACCCATTGTAATTGTAGCTGAATTGTATTTATAGAAGTTGTACAGTCATTTTGGAATGCACTGTGGTATTGTGTAATATAGTGTAAAATATTGTGGAATAGAGTGTGTCTCGTTGAAGGCTTTCCATTTACTACAACCAGTGTTAATAATCCGTGAAAGAAACTAGCACGTATCGATCGCTCAAACCCAAGATTGAATTGAACCCATCTCTGGAAAGGCTACCCAGGGTGTTATAACCAGATACGGAAAGCTTCATATCTGGAATTCAAATTCGTATCAAACTGCAATCCGGAGAAAGTCGCCATCTCACTATTGGATGTGGTATTTGTTGCCCCGTTAAAAAGAACTTGGCGAAACATTCTTACCTAGTGAAAAGAGTCAAAAAGTGGTTTTAGATTTGCAACTATTTCCAGAGATTTGTTTCCATCCTTACTTAAAGAACTTATTCGGAATCTCGAAATGAATAAAGCCGGAATCTTATTTCTGGCTTAAAAATGTGGGATTTATCCTTTGAATGAGCAAATGTCACTTGATCGCCTACCAAAAAACTTGACTGAAGAGAACAAGATATTATGGGTTCAGCTTTCTTAGAACAAATAGAGGCAAAACATCCAGAATATTTGGGAATTCGAAATAGGACCAAGCTGGGAAAAGATCCAGTGATCTGATAAGTCCAGAGACCATGCCTAAAACTTCAAAACAAATATATGCTAAGCGAAAACGAAATTTGTTCTGAAGCTCTCTTGAGAGCTCCAAAAATATTTGATTTAGAATCTGATAATCTAAGCGAATAATTTTCTGATGTGCTCGAAGACGAGGTTATTCAAAATCCTGAAATTGAGAGAATTTAGAACTAAATGAATCGTGCTGGAGATGTGAAAACAATTGTACTCACAAAGTTTGTGTCATAGATTACGAAAGTGATAACAAGAAGTCTGCAATCCTCTTAGTTTTCTAAAAAAAAAACCAAAGTTTCAGTCAGGTAGGTGAGTTTATACATAGCTCTAGCCAATTTTCCTCTATTTTCTCAATCAATCATCGTTGGAAATGTTACATTTATAGATTTCTGAAAGTATCCTGCAAATAAAGCCTCTTTTTGGTCGAAATCGACGATTTTATTCATTGTTCATATTCGTTAACGGCAGCCATGATAATTTGCCGTTCGGCGTATTCGGCTGTCAACCGTCGCGAATTATACAACGTTGCCAATGTTTCAAACTTGTTGTTAAATTTACGTTGATTAGTTCGAATATTGTTCGAGATTATGACGTATTGAGTGTGTTATCATTTCGCGCGCGCCTTTTTTGGTGAAACACTTGGCAATAATGAACTTGCTATAAAACCTAGCGCACTTTTCCGTAATTTTTTCCACTTTTGTCTTCGTAACGGGCGAGTTAGTCCGTTCAAATATAAGAAGGAGCTTTGTAAACAAACAGAATCGTCTGGTTTGAGCACAATAAACTCGCATTAGTCAAACAGTCATAACAACGCTCCCTTCGACCGCCCTAAGAATCAGCCTGAATCGTACTCGGAACGGACTGTGGATGGTACTGGATAGCGAAAATCTATTTGACAAACTACCTATACATATAGTGTTTATGGAACAATTTCGAATTCGGAAACGGATACTACATAAAATGGTGATGTGTGGGGACCTCCACGAAAAAGGTCCAAAAGGTCGCATTTCTCTGGAAAGAGATTATTTTGAACATTTTTCGAAAATAATTGGTAGAACATAGAGACTTTTGTAAGTGTTTCAAAATCCGAATATAAATAGAATAAAATTCTTGTTGGCCCTCACATAAAGTGAGAACATTTAGGAATGCTACTTACGGTAAAGTAATCTTGAGTCATTCGTTATTATAGTTGTTTATATCCATATTATCCGCATAAATTATGGAGTCGCAAGAATAAAGGCTTCCAAAGCTGAACACACAAGTAATTTGAATACTGATGAAGGAAGTGAAATATCGGAGGAAGGATTCGAAAAAAAATATTTTCTTCTTCCGATTCAGAAGACGAACTACCATTGATGAAAACAAATAAGAAACAAAGAAAAAACTTTAAAAATAGTTGCTATAACCAAAAATTGTTGTATATTATACAATCTTTATTAATAGAAATTAATTCAAAGTGGGTGAATGCAACCACACAAAGAGAGAAGTTTCAACAATGGAAAAGTTGAAGGAGTTTGAGAATTACCTTTCAGTGCCAGAAAATTATGAATCTTTGATGAATATTTTTATTTCTTTAATTGCCTGATACTAAAATTTTCGTGACTACAAAATTTCAGATTTGCATCCGCATCTATTATTCCTTACAAAAGAAGATTATTCAATTTGACACCAAAATAAAGTATTCTCCATGATACAAATTCTAGACAACCTCTGTAGTCTGTACAAAAACCACATGAAGTTAGGCTTTCATATCATGACTTGAGTTATGAATAGTTATATTTTTTAAATTAAAGGTTCAGTTTTTTGCAAATCTGGTGGGAATATCACATACGAACTGATTAAATGCTGCACTGGACCTATAATTGAGGAGTCGTTGGCAGAACAGTTTTCCTTTCTGAAAAAAGGGAAAATACTTTCAGGACAACCTCGTATCGAAAGCAGTAATAGGTGAATATAAAACTACATCCTGATTGTTTTATATTTCTCAGAATTAAAAAAAGTAAAATTTAGCTAATAATTAACGTAAATTTTTCTAATTTAATTGCTCTCCAATTTTCAAAGAAATTTAGGTTATTTTAGAGTGCTAGCTGTGATTTTTATTATTTTAAATATTTTCATTATAGTCTAAGAGCTAGCAACGTTTTGAGAGAGAATTTCTAGTAAGCCAGTTTTTGATATGATATCTCTTTCACTCTTCCGGACGTCATACGGGCTACCTGGCTGGCGTAGTGGTTGCGTTCATTAGTGCGCATCGTACCTGTACAGGTGAAATATCAATTTTTCGAATAATTTTAAGAAGTTTTGTTTTTTTATTATTATTTTTATTGAAATTTTTGCAACATAATTTATTATTGCCAGATATTTTTATTGTTGTTTAAACTGTGACAGACACTAATTTTGAATAAAAAAAAATTTTTTTTTTCGAAATATTTTAGTATGGCTGAAATTTTAATATGATGTTATTTAATATCTAAAAACCCAGAACTAATTTGCCAGACAGTAATTCGATTGTTAAACCTTCAGCCAGACCGATCTAAGTGATAAGTGATGTGGTATCATTTTGCTTGGTCTAGAAATAGTTGTCGAATAAATTACAGAGAAAGGATTAAAAACTATTAAACAAAGCTGATCTTCACAATATAGCTAGTGGAAAGCCGGTCTCTGAACATATAGCTGAGTTCCTACTGAACATCGAAGAAAGTGGTGATGAGTTAAGGAAGCAGTTTATTAATGAATGTGCTACAGATGGAAGAAGATTTGACAAACCAATTAAAAAAAATCGAATACTGAACTTCGCTGAGGCTCGAAAAAATTAACTCTCGGAAATAAGGACGTGGAACTGAGAATGCAACGAGATTTATTTATGAGAATGTTGGGAATATCCTCAACTAATAAAGTTGATATTGAGAAAGTTCTAACTTTTCCACTGACACCAGTGCCAACATCAACGTGTCACGCCAGATGGCAGCATATGTAAAACTGATAAATCTCAGTTAGTTGAATGGTTGAGAAGAAAATTGATTATAACGTTGAAAAGCCACGTTCGAGTTTTGATGTAGCTATTTTAGATGGTTTCTTCATGTTACACCTAATGAAAGAAGTACCTGTAACCTTCGATGCTTTATCCAAAAAATTCTGAGTATCCCAAGTAACACCTACTTGTCTAAAACACATATGCTAGACGTCTAAAGAGATCTAAAAACATCTAAATCGAATAAAAGCATATAAAATATGTCATTCATTAGACTTGATTTAGATTGATGTCTTTTTCTATGTATTAACCCTTAACCCGGCGTTGCGGAGTCCCTCGACTCTCACATGTTGAAATTATCGTGTAAACTTCGATTTAATTGGTCGAGTGCATCGCGCGTCTGAGTACTTCCTGTGGTGGGGTAACCCATCGATAGCTCAGCGGATTTCATTGCATTTTCACGAGAAGTACGTTTTCTGAGCAGCTTAGAGTCCGTCGGACTCCGTGACGCGGATAGTGTAATTTTTCAAAACAGAGACCATGGCGTAAAATTCGAAGGTCGTGAAGGCAACAGATTCAAATTTTGAAGACACTCTTCTCAAGTGGTTTGATGAACCAGATAGCGATTATTCAGACCAAGATTGCCATCCCAAGGTAATGTTGATGAGGACGGTGCAATTCTTAGTGACCATGAACTTGCAGTGAACTCTCTCATGGCGAATCAGAGGAAGAAAATGAAACGGAGGTAATGAAACTGAAGAGGACTATACAAGATATTATTATGGGAAAATAGATTCAAGTGGGCTGTCACTGAACCAACACGGAACGTGAGAACATTAGCTCACAATATATTGAAATTGCCAGGAATAAAATATGTAAACAAGAATATCGAACCCATAGATGCATGGACGAAGATTTTTTCTGAAGATATTTTAGATATCATTGTACATAATACTTATATGATGATAAATAAATTTCGTGATAGACCAGGCAATTTCGATCGTACCGAATACAGAGAAACTAATTCGGTTGAAATGAATGGATTTTTGGGACTCCTGATATTGACTGCGGCTTTCAAGTCTAATACTGAGACCATCGAAGCAATAGTTGCAACAGATGGCACAGGTCGAGAAATTTTTCGTCTCACTATGTCAGCCAAGAGGTTTGCTATTTTACTAGCATGCCTCAGATTTGACACTCATGAAGAAAGAATGATGAGAGTGAAAACTGACCCAGCTGCAGCGATTTCTCATATTTTGTATATATTCATTCATAATTCACAATCGTCTTATTGCTTAGGAGCCAATAAGACGGTAGATGTAAATTCAAAATGTACCTACCTACCGAGCAAACTGTAAAATACGGCTTGAAAGTCCAGTGCATTGTTGATGCTCGAACTCATTATATTTACAATGCATATATACAGGGTGGCGGACGATTGACGTCCAAAAAAAAAAACAGGTCCCTCGTCTCATGGGGTATTCGAATCACCCCCATGTATGTATGCGATTTTTCACGGTTTCCGAGTTATAATTTTTGTATGAACTTTTGCGAATTTTCAACTTGACCATATTAAAAAAGATAATATCAAAAAGTACAAGAGTTTTCTGATATATTTTTTGTAAATAAATCGCCATGAAATGTTCTTTTATACAAAAAATAACTAGCATCGTAATTTTGATAAAAATTATAGAAATGTTGGTCTCAAGTGAAAAAGTTACGTATTTTGGATCATGATCTAAATTTTCAAATTTAAATTAAAATGTAAACAGGCTACTTCATGGTTTCTCAGTAGGCTTAAAAACTGCGCTCAACACTCAGCTTTCAGAATCATTAATAAAAAACTCAACAGTCCACTTTTGCTAGAATTAGCCTTCAAAGTCAGCGAGGTGGAAAAAATAAAGAACTAGACGTTTACTCAAAAATTATTTTTTGCCATTTTAAGATTTTTCTGATTAAGTTATGATAGAAAATGCTGAAAATTTGCTTTATGAAAAAAGTTTTGGATAATAAAAAAAAAAGTTATGGCAATAAATCACATATAGATATAGATAAAAAAATTTTTTTTAAAATTACAACAAAAAAATAAATGAATAAATAATTTTGCGAAGGTGTAGAATGTGTATTGAGGCTGGAGGTGGCCTTTTTGAAACCTATTGTGAATTTATACATAAATTTCTTTTTATCTACATGATGTGTGATTTATTGCCATACCTTTTTCTTTTTCTATCTAAAACGTTTCTTCTAATGCTAATTTTCAGCATTTTATATCATAACTTGATCAGGAAAATCTTAAAATGGCAAAAATAATTCTTGAGTGAATGTCTAGTTCTTTGATTTTTTCCACCTCGCTGACTTTGAAGGCTAATTCTAGCAGAAGTAGACTGTTGAGTACCATTTTTTATTAATGATTCTGAAAGCTGAGTGTTGAGCGCAGTTTTTAAGCCTACTGAAAAACCATGAAGAAGCCTGTTTAAATTTTTAATTAAATTTGAAAATTTAGATCATGATCCAAAATACGTAACTTTTTCACTTGATACCAACATTTCTATAATTTTTATAAAATTTACGATGCTGGTTATTTTATGTATAAAAGTACATTTCATGGCGATTTATTTATAGAAAAAATATATCAGAAAACTCTTTTACTTTTTTTTTAATATCACTTTTAATATGGTCAAGTTGAAAATTCTCAAAGTTCATAAAAAAATTCATAACTCGGAAACTGTGAAAAATCGCATAACATACATGGGGGTGATTCGAATACCCCATAAGACAAGGGACCTGTTTTTTTCTTTTGGACGTCAATCGTCCGGCCACCCTGTATATTTGCGGCAAAGGAACTGATTCCCTCAAAGATCTTCACAGAAACAGAGAAAAAGTTTTCTATTCCAACGCAAGCAGTTATTCGTCTGTCAAAACCAATATTTGGGAGCAGAAGGAATATAACTGGCGATAACTGGTACTCCTCTATGAAGCTTGTCGACTACCTATTGAAAAATGGTTTGACTTATGTTGGGACTATGAAGAAAAATAAAAGGGAAATACCTAAAGAATTCCTTCCTTCTAACACAAGGCCAGTAGGATCTACTATGTATGGCTTTACAAGCGATAAAGCATTGATTTCAAGAGTAGCCAAGAAAAATGAATGTGTTGTCCTCATTTCGTCGATGCATCACTCCAAACATGATGATAATGGTCTGCCTGAAATAATCTCCTATAATTCAACGAAATCAGGAGTGGATGCAGTTGACGAGAAAACTTCCAAGTATAGTTGTAGCAGAAGGACACAACGGTGGCCTATGGCTCTATTCTACAGAAGAATTGTTGATATGAGTTCGGTTAACGCATATATTATCCACCAGTCCTGTGCGGACACAAACGACTTGAACGATTAGACTTTTTGAGGTGTTGGCCAAACAACTCTATGAACCTCTTCTCGTTGAGAGGTCCCAGAAAACCAATTTGTCAAGAGAACTGAGATACGGACTAATCACTGCACACTGGACACTGCACCCAGGCACACTGCACCAGCAGAAGTTGAAGATGTTTTGCCCAGGAATCAGAGGAAATATTGTTCCAATTGTGATCCAAAGTTGAGAAGAGAAAAAACTGCTCATTTATGTGTGAACTGCAAAAAATCAATTTGTCTGCAATGTAGCAAAAAAATTTGTATTCGTTGCATTGATACTATACGTGACTCGTAATTTTTGATTTTTTTGAAATGAGATTTAGACCATGGTCAGAATTTTTTTCTTTATCATTAGAAGTGGAAATTTTTCATTTTCCATTATAACAGAATGTATTGAACATATTTCAATAGAAGAAAAACTTTCGATTTCACTTATGTCCAATGAATCAAGAGAAAATCATGATGTTCGTTTTTAAGAGATATTTTTAAGATTTTTTGTTTATCACATTTATTGAGTTGTTATTAGATCTTATTCATATTCAAATATCAAATCATATTTCCATGTTTGTCTTTTATTATTTTTTCAACGAAACAGGAACCAATTCTCCATTTAGAACAGAAAAAAATCGTTTGAAATATCCGGAGTCCCAGGGACTCCGCCACGCACGGAGTGTTAAAATTTCTGGCCACGCCGTTTAAGGGTTAATAGTGTTTTGTGACACGTAAATTATAAGTTGATATTTTTATGCATATTTGACGTTAAAATGGTAACAGCTTTCAATGTTGAAAAATAAACGTCAACCAACAACTTGCTAGAAACATAATTTGAATGAGTTTTCAGAATCATAGAATGGATTTTTCATCAGGTACTCAAAACAATTCCAAAAATGAAATAATATGTATCATCACTCGAAATGCGAATATTATCGTTTATTTCAAATTAGCCCGAATGAATTGAGTAAAGTAAACATTTGATTAAGTAATAAAATTCAGAAAATTAAACTTAAAAATTGAATAAGTTAGATTCAATTCATTTGAGGAAAAAGGGTTTTGGTACAGCAATGAACTGATAGATCGATCTATCAGTTTTTGATCAAACGTTTTAGGAATTCATTTTGTTCTTTTTAGTTTAAATTCAGTTTTCATCATCGCCTTCATTTCACTGTATACAGTAAACTATATACAGTTATAACTGGCTAATCGGATCGGAGTAAATAGTTTATACACAATACATATATCCTTAACACCTAAACGGTCGAACTTTAAAAAATCCAAAATTCTGGTAATCTGAAAGCTCGATTGCGCGCTGTAGTTGTTGCGGTAATGCGCTGCTGCCCCTTGCCCTTTCCGCTTGTTGGAATCCCGCATTCTCATTGGTCAGACAGAAGGTCAGCGTTGGTCTGGGTCAGGTCGTAGTTCGTTAGCGATCGCATTTCAGATTGAGATTGAGTTGAAAAGAAGCTTGAAGCGACAAGTCATCCAACTGGAGATCTCGCCATCTCTTGTTTCTTGCATCTCGGTTGAAAATAATTGAGTTCGAAGTGCAGTCCTACATAATAACGGTAAGTGAGATTTTTTTTTAATAATCTACTATTGTTTGAACATACTTGAAAATCTTTCTCTCACTACAATTATTGAAATTAGATTAAAAATGAAAGTTCCTCTTCTATAGACGACATGTTGAATATGCATACCAAAGCTCTTATTTATTTCCATAAAATAACTATATTCAAATAGGGGTTTGACTTCTAATAATTCTTAGATTCACCTACTATTTTTTAAAGCGACATTATTACCGTAATACCGTAATTATTTTCATTATCGAAAGTTAATCAAGTTAATCGGCAACGTCTACTATTATCTTAATTGCATCTAAAACGTACCTAGCATACTCTAGGTAAATATTTCTATAATACCTATATCACCTATTCTATATTATTTGTAGTAGTTTTTTTTTTAGTTAATAAGTTAAGGTACCTAATTGAAAATTTGTTTATGCACAATCACCATTTGTTTAATTTTGGGATCAAATTCTGAACTTTACTTTTATTTAAGGTAATCAGCCGGTGGAAATAGAAAGCAGGTATATTTAAATGTGTGCATTGCTTTTTTAGTTATTGATATATGAATGTTCTGATGTCTTCTGTAAAAAGGAAAGCAGTAGTTGATAAATAATTAGTATTCGGCATTTGAAACGGAGGGCTAGAAATAATGCCATAAAAATTTGCGAAGAACTTGGTTCAGTAAATAAAACATTATTAGCTAAAAACATAAACGAAAATGGGGAGTATTCAAACACATATAATGAAAAAGTGGACGAACGTAAAGAAATAGCTCTGTCTTCAGATAGGAGAAACGAAATAACCCAAGGTAATGAAACTTCAAAAAAAACTATTTCAAGCCAAACTCTTTTTGCCCTCCCGAATATTTTGATTTTCGAAGTGGTGAATCGGAGTCAAGCAAGTCATTTCCTACCTCAAATTTTAGCATCAAAGAGCACCAGTTCAAAAAATTCGAAGAAGACAATTTCATAAGCGAATTGAGAAAATGGGCACTAGGTAATAATATCACCCATACTAGTTTATCCCGTCTAATCCGGTTGATAAAGCCAAAGTATCCGTTTCTGAGCGATGATCCTCGAACATTTTGAAAACCCCCAAACTTTTGATGGTATTAAATTGGATAATGGGACAATGTTTTATTTGGGTATTGAAATTCAATTGATCACCCAGCTCCAGAAGTTATCTATTACAGATAGTATCACTCTGCATTTCAATGTAGATGGCTTTTCTCCATACAAAAATAGCTATAGGAATTTTGGCCGATTTTAGGAAAAATCGAAAATTTCAAAAATCAGAAACCTTTCATTATTGCTGTTTTTGTGGCAGAGGAAAACCTTCTCCGATAGAAAGGTACTTGAAGTTCTTCGTTAATGAAATGAAAAACCTTTTGTTGAACGGATTAACGCTTAGAGGTAAAAAAATTACTATCAAATTATCTTTTTTTTCGTGTGATGCTCCTGCACGATCATTTTTGAAACAAAATAATACAAATTGATAATAAAAGGCATTTTTATTCCGTGTTTGAAATTACCAGGAAAAGAATGGATTCCGATTTTTCTTTTGGAAATTAGTGATGAGAATGACCACAGAAAGGGGTTTCGCCATTATTATCTCTAAATATTGGTCTAGTGAGCCAGTTTGTATTGGACCCTATGCATTTGATCTACATAGGAGTGACAAAACGATTGATTCAAACTACTGGGTGGAGGGCAAAAGAAATTCAAAATTATGAATATAAATCTTCTGGATAACAAATCAGAATTTTGAAATTTCCTTATGACTTTGGGCGGAAGTTGGGTCTTATGTCAGATATCAAACGCTGGAAAGCAGTTGAATATAAAACTTTTTTGTTATACTGCTCGCCGTTTCTTCTTCAAAATCACCTGAATTGTGACCGTTTTAAGCATTTTTTGAATTTACACGTGCTATTTGTATATTTCCTGTAAGTTATTCATAGATCGATATTTCCCTGTAGCTGAAGAAGCTATAACGAATTTTATAAAGATAGCCCTGATAATTATGACAAATATTTTGTTGTTTACAAATTTCAATTGTGATGAAGTTCTGAATTTGGAAGTTTAGAGAGTTTTATAATAGTTGCTTTGAATTGAAAATGAATTGGGCAGACTAAGAAAGTTTTGTCAGAGGTGAAAACCGTCCATTAGAACAACTTCACAATCGACTCATAGAATCGAGAAATTGTAATAACATCACTTTTTTCAAAATAGACGAAAATCTTTGCTAAGGGTAAAATTTCATCTTTCAACAATGATTATTTTCAGTGCACATATTTATTTCTACAACAAAAATATCATATCTCTGTAAAATATCCTTATAACGTTGTAATGGTCAGCGACAAAATTTATTTCATTAAATCTCTTTATTATATAAACGGAAGTTATTTCTTTGCGGGGTGAACATTCAGATTTTCGACAGATTTGTACAATTATCCTATTGAATCCTCGAAGCTTTTCATTTTTTACGTAAAAAGTAATATTACCGAAACTGTCACTTTTTCATTAAATTCAATTGTTTGCAAATGTTTGCACATAAATATAAAGAGGGTTATGCTGTTTTTCCTATTTTGCATACATTAAACATTTAAGTGAAATACTAATAAAAATAATTTGCATCATAGAATATATACTGCTATTAAGTTTGATGAACGAAGAATGTGCAATCGTTCCTTCTATTTGGACTATCGAAGGCTTTTGTTATTGGCCTTAAAGAAGTGCAAAGCAGATGTATGAAAACCTCCTTGCAACCCCGCAGCACCTAATCCAAGTTGGCCGAAATATAAAATGAAAAAAAATCTTTTTCAAGAAGGTAAGATATATTTCTAGATTATCATTGATCAGAATGAGTGCTCTAAATATATTTTTAATGCATATTAATAACACCTCAGCTTGAATAGATTGATTGTTCTCTCATTTAATTTGTTCTGATGAACTTTTAGATATTTTCAATTCTGCTTGCAATTTTGATAAGATATAGAAGAATTCACTTTACAGCACATCTAACTCAAATATTTGTTTCAGACAATCTCAAACTGCAAAGAAAAAACTTGACAAAATATTTGAAGACAGTACAAGTACTGAAAATACTGTGGGTTCAGGATGTTTTTCTTCATCCCAAGAAAATTGCGGACGAAGATGAAAGGGATGAACCCGTTTATATAGATGATGGACCTGGGAATGATGAAATTCATTCTGGATGGAGTACTACCTCCACATCTTCCACAGTCTCAAACGATCCTAGAATGAGGGCGTTTGAAGAAAAAATGATGTGCAAACTAGAGACCATTTATGAAGTCGTTCAACAGAACACCTTGATAGTGCAACAAGTGTTGAGGGCTTTGAACCAAAACGAAAGTAGTATTCCGGTGAAGCCTGCTAACTTTCCTAGTTTGCCTTTCAAGAAACTCAACCAAATGAAAGACTTCGACCATTTTTTAGAAGAAGATGAAACCTGTTTCAACTACTTGGTAATAAGAATTTGCGTAAAAAATTTAGTTTTTTATTAATTTAATGAACTTCTCTATTTTTTAGTGAGTGGTTATTATTATTGAGTGAATAAAGACCCACTATGGTCTTTTAGTAAAATATATTAAGCTATCGATTTCGGTTTCGGCTATATAGCCATCTTCGGGCCGTCTGAAATACAATATAATTAGCCGTTTTTCCTTGCGATCTAATATAATCTTTTACTTACTCGTCATCAAAATAAGTTAAATAAACCCACAGATCCCCATATTATACAGTATTATAAAACTTCACAAGCCAGAACAGAGCATTCGACCGATAACCTCAGCAATTGGTTCTCCAGCACACAAGGTTTCCAAATATTAAATAACATATTCACGAAGACACTGCAGTTTAGATCACCCTTCTCCATTCGAAACTCATCTGATCTTGTAAAAGAACTAAACTCGTTAAAACTAATAGAAGAAAAACACTACATGCTTCTGTCATTTGATGTTGTCAACCTCTACAAACACAACATTCACTAGAGGATACCATCTCGCTACTGAACAACCTCCTATACCAGTACCAGACCCTCCTCAATGACCCAACACTGGACACGGACGATATCGAGAACATAATTTCCTTGACGAGAGCTATCACCAAACAAAACTTCTTCATTTTTGAAGACAAGATCTACATCATGATAGATGGAGTGCCGATGGGTTCACCAATTAGCGGCGCCCTAGCTGAGGTATATCTGGACTTCGTTGAAAAACAAATTATGAACACATCCTAAGCAAGTATATTATCATATGGAAAAGGTATGTAGATGATGTTTTCTGTATTTGGTCGGGTAATGATATGTAGACCTAAACATCCTACTAGATATATGAACTCAAACTTCGGGGTTAAAATTACTATCGAAAAAGCTAATGACAACACTATCAACTTCCTGGATCTTAAGATACAGATGATTCCGGGAGCTGTTGAACATTTTGTCTATGACATCTATAGAAAGCCTACACAAACAGACGTGATCATATCCTACAACTCATACCACCCCATCCACCAAAAGAGCTGCATTTAACTTCCTCCTTGACAGAGCTACATAAGATTCCACTTTCACAGGACAGACATAATAAAGAATTGAAGAGAATTTTCACAATTGGTGAAAACAACCATTATCCAAGAACTTACATACAAAACATGATCGATTGTAAAAAAAGAAAAACTTTATTAAAGAAAATCTATCCGTTTTACTGCACAACACCTAGATACATTTCGTTAACATTTTTAAAGATACTAATGACAAAGTTAACACTATTCTGAAGAAACATGGATTTCACCTTACTAATAGAAAAACCAGAAACCTCGCCAATTTTTTAATTAACAACAAGCCTAAAACACTTAACGAACAAAAAAGTGGAATATCACTACATAGTATAAAACAAAGTCTCTTTCTCTGTCCCTATGTCCCAATGTATGCTTAGATCTTTGAAACTACGCAACGGATTTGGATGCGTTTTTTTTAATAGATAGAGTGATTCAAGAGGAAGGTTTGTAGCAAAGAAAATTCAGGAAAAATTTCAAGATATCGAGAAGAACGTAAGAAATTGGTAAATTTTTGACATTTCTGAAAATTTCCTTATTTATGACATCGAATTCAATGACAACTGTCAAGTCTCCTAATTAGAGGGAAGTGCTTCAGAAAATTTCCTCATTTCAGACGAAAAAGGCCAGATCCAAATGAAACAAGGTATGAATATCGTTTTTAATCTTTTTATAACGTTTATTACTAAAAATATTTGTTAAAGAAACTATGACATTATAAGGAAGTACGTGACAATTGTCAATTCAGTTTAGAGGTCAAAAAAGCTCTAGGAAATTTGCAATTTTGAGAAGAAAAACGAACAGATCCGAATCAAACAAGGTACGAATATCGTTTTTGGGTAGTACTATAATGTTTATTAATGAAGTGTTCCAGGAATTCTGAAATAACCAGGAAGAACAAAATATTTTGGACATAGGTACGTCTGATGTAAACATTTGTTCGTTTCGAGTGGAAAACGTTATTAAAATTAAAAATAAAATAAAACACACTATTATTGTGTTATTAAAATCTTCGGCTATCGATTTCGGAATTATTCCATCATCAGGCCAGCTGAAAGTATACAAATGTAGAACATGTATTTATTTAGGCGAGAGTATGCAACTTACTGTCTTGAATTAAAATGAACACAAACTGTTTAAAAACATTAAAAGTGGTCCTCCTCTGTCAGAATTGTTAAAATTTCTTAAAAAATCTAGTCAACTTTACTACTAATATATCTTTCTTGTGGGAATGTCAACTGAATATGAAACTATAGGATATGTGCGAAATGTGATATCTAATATGTTAATATATTGCTGCGTCTGAATATTCTGCTCGGCGTGCACTTCTTGCTCTGAGCTGGTCTTTTATTAAGCTCTCTTCGCTCGCTTCACTCTGCATCGTGATCTTTTATTATCAGAGCGAGCAAGAAGATCAGATATATTCGCTCCCGCTCAAAAGCGAGAGCTCTTCCAAATGTCATTTTATTTCTAACCTAAAAGTTAGTTAAGGATAGTTATCTGTGTGTAAAAGAACGCCACTTCTTTGTTTCAAAGTTTAAAACGTATTTTATATTTTCGTAACTTCAAATATCAAAAAATGGAAAACAAAACAAGGTTCAATATTTTGTACAACGGTGTGATGCACGAATTGGAAGTGGAAAATCCTCACGTTATAATATATTAGAAAATGGTAAGACTTCTTTTGTATGTAATAACAACAAAAAACTTATTCGTTTCATAATTTTCCATTGATTTATGTCCCAATATTAATAATTTCGTTTTCGTTAACAGACCCTGTTGCGGCGGAACAGTTCATGAAATCAATGATACAACCACAATACCCTAAACCTGGCACTCAAGAAAACACAGGTAAGTTTGAATTACAATGTGACGAATATCCTTAGGTCGAACGAACAGATTCATAGGTTCTCTAGGTACTATCTAATGAATATTGCTTTATTGTACTACAATAATTTCCCATTGATTCATGTCCCAATATTAATAGTTTCGTTTTCGTTAACAGACCCTGTTGCGGCGGGACAGTTCATGAAATCAATGATACAACCACAATACCCTCAACCTGGCACTCAACAAAACACAGGTAAGTTTGAATTACAATGTGAAGAATATCCTTAGGTCGAATGAACAGATTCATAGGTTCCCTAGGTACTATCTAATGAATATTGCTTTATTATACTACAATAATTTTATTGTAGCCAAGTATCAACAACTGCGAAATTGATCCAGTTAAATGAAAATTTTTAAAGCTATTTCATTTTGTAAATTGTTTTCCTGGTTCATAATTCAAATTGCATTGAAAATTATAAATTCCCACAGCTAATTACTTCAACTTGTCGCATATTTGATTAACATACAGTTTTAGGATGAAGCTTAAGCCACAGAAATAATTTATATAATAATATTATGTTCACATTGTTATTTATTTTACAGATTCCAAAGTTTGGCCTGATAACGTTACGTTAGCTTTCATTGCTCTGGTGAAGGAAAACCAAAAGGAATTAGAATCAGGAATAAAAAAACATGTGTGGTCTAAAATTTCAACAAAAATGAATAGTGGACTTGGGACAAATTACTCCATCACTCAAGTTGAGACAAAATGGAAATCTTTAGTTAGGAGTTATAAAGAGGTTGAACGACACAATGATGCCACCGGCAATAAAAAAAAAATTGGAAGTTTTGGCTAGTAATGAACGAATTGTTGTATCAAAAGCCGGAAATTGTAGCCCCAGCAACGTGTTCCAGTGGGGAGGATTAATCATACATACTCTAGAGGGTATGAAGAATGATGACAAAGAAAATGATGAGAATAACGTAAGTACAACAAGCCATATGTCCACTTTTCAAAAGAGGAGGACTATTAAAGAAAACTCTACTGCCAAAAGACATAAAGATGAGATGGCGAAAATTGACTTGAACAAGTCAATTCAGGACCTCATCACTTTGTTGAAAGATAAAAAATAAACCAAAATACTATTTTGTTGCTTGAGAATTTTTATTTTATTTATTAATGTGAGAAGTATTATTTTGTTTATTGAAAATATTCTATCGTTCTTTTATTTTAGCCTAAAGAAAAATATATGTGTTAATAAGTTATTAATATTAACTTATTATTTTGTTCTTGATAATTTTTATTTTATTTACTAATGTGAGAAATATAATTTTTGTTTTTCATTTTATTTTAGCCTTAAGAAAATATCTGTGTTAATAAGTTATTAATATTAATTTATCATTTTGTTCCTTGATAATTTTTATTTCTTTACTAATGTGAGAAGTATTATTTTGTTTTTTATTTTATTTTAGCCTTACGAAAAATTATGTGTCAATAAGTTATTAATAAATAATAATAATTATTATTATTTTGTTATTAAAAATGTTCTATTTATTTTAGCCTTAAGAAAAATATTTACTAATGTGAGAAGTATAATTTTTGTTTTTTATTTATTTTAGCCTTAAGAAAAATATGTGCCAATAAGTTATTAATAAATACTCAAGTGAGATTAATAATTATTTTGTTATTTAAAATGTCCTATTTATTTTAGCCTTAAGATAAATATATGTATTAATAAGTTATTAATATTAACTTATATTTTGTTCCTTGAGAACTTTCATTTTATTTACTAATGTGAGAAATATTATTTCTGTTTTTTATTTATTTTAGCCTGAAGAAAAATATCTGTGTTAATAAGTTATCAATATTAACTTATCATTTTGTTCCTTGAGAATTTTTATTTTCTTTACTAATGTGAGAAGTATTATTTTGTTTTTTATTTTATTTTAGCCTTACGAAAAATATATGTGTCAATAAGTTATTAATAAATAATAATAATAATTATTATTTGTTATTTAAAAATGTTCTATTTATTTTAGCCTTAAGAAAATATTTGTGTTGAGTTATAAATAAATACTCATGATCTCAATTTCTGTTTTTTAATGAATAAGTGGAAATTTTTAATTTCATTACAATTGATTTTCGTTACGAAGTACAAAATTCAAGAGGTTTTCCCTTTTCTCTTGTGCCTCTGCGTCATCCTCATCATCCCCATTTTCCAAGTCATCTTCAGCTTCATAATCCATTGGTCCATTATAGAAGTCTTCGTTTCTCTGACAAATATTATGCATAATACAACTAGCAACTATTATTAATGGGATGAAATCCATTCTTCTGGTTTCTAAATGTTTCAACCGTCGAAATCGACTTTTTAACAGTCCAAAAGTATTTTCAATCACTACCCTATTCTGATTCAATAACTGATTAAAGCGTATGTGTCTATGGCTCAGGTGTCCATTATTTTTTAAACCAACCATCAATGTGGTGGTTAACTTATAAGCCAAGTCGCCAATTAGGAATCCATTTTCTGGAATTTGTATTATTCCATTTCTGATCTTATTATATATGTCAGATTTGTAAAAAAGTCTTTGGTCGTGTATGCTACCAGGTTCTCCAGCATATACATCCATAAACATTTTTTTAGAATTGCATATCCCTTGTAGAAGAACCGATGGGTATCCCTTCCTATTTTTGTGTGAATTTCCATTGACATGAGTCTTTTCAATCCTAATATGGCAGCCATCAATAGCTCCCACAATTCCTCAAACAAATTGTTTAATTTTCATAAAAATAGCGTGCGTGTCCATGTCATATTAGTTTCTAGGGTGATTCGTTTTCTGCTTGTGTTGTTTGTTGATAAATAAAATAAATATGAATTCAGAAATGAGAAATCTTGTCAGAAAAAGGGGTTCAGTCAAAAGTAAATTGACCAGTTTCACTAAATTCCTAAGTCAATTTGATGACAAAAATGATGTTTGTGAAATATTATTTGTGGAATTAAATAAAAGATTCTTGGTCTGTGAAAATCTTTTAGGGGAATTTGACGAGATAAATGGCCAAATTGAAAATTTAATTGATGATGATGAATATGAGAGTGTTCTTGATGAAAGAACACTTTTTGAAGATGAATATTTCAAAATAATATCAAAAGCAAACATATTAATTAAAGAATTTGGAAGTAAATTTGATACGGCTAGAGGTGATTGTAGTAATGGAGATAACAAAAGTGTAGATGGTTCTTCATGCTCTGGCTTGGCACCTCACTCACGGCCAGAATTGCCAGCTATTCCTTTACCATCCTTTTCAGGAAAAGTGGAAAATTGGTTGGAATTTAAAGACATGTTTGAGTCTCTAGTTCATCAAAATAATGTGATTTCAAATGTGGAAAATTTTCACTACCTGAAAAGGGCAGTACAGGGAGAAGCATTGAAGGTAATTCAGTCGAGACAAATTACATCCGAGAATTATGAAATTAGTTGGCAATTGTTGTGTAGCAGATATGATGATATGCCAATGTTGGTGGAATATCATCTGGATAATTTGGTAAACATTTCGGATGTACATAAAGATTCTGCTACAGATTTGATGAATATGCTTGATACTATTACCGATGTTTTATATCATTTGGAAAAATTGGAGGTTAATGTTAGCTCTTGGGATTCTCTCATCATTCATTTGTTGGTTAAGAAATTGGATCAAGCGTCATTTTTGAGATGGGAGGAGACAAGACCTACGAAAGTGTTGGCAAGTCTTGAACAGTTTGAGCAGTTCCTTGATAAGAGAATAGATACTTTGAAAAATATTGAAAGGAAAAGAAAAATTGATGGTAGACAAATAAATAAAAATGAGTTCAAGAATAGTAGTCGTAAAAGTAATAAAAGTTTAGTTTCAACAGAAGAATATGTTTGTCTTGTTTGTAAATCTAATCATGTCATTAAATCAGTGTCAAAAGTTTTTGAAGATGAGAACCTATAATATAAATGAATTAGTTAAGAAGTTGAAACTCTGTTTAAACTGTCTCAAGGCTAATCATATAAGTTCAAATTGTAATCATTCAGGATGTAGTAAATGTGGTAAGAGACATCATGAACTTTTACATTATGAACCTGTAAAAGCTATAAACAATTGATTTTCCTTAATAAAACTGAAACTATTACATGGTGTCAGGTGTGTGAACAGAATAACCATAAATAATAAAACGTTATTCTTAATAAAATGGAAGTACTAAGATTACCACCAGCTATGGACTTCACCGGAAACATGTCAAAGAATTGGACGGCATGGAAGCAGAAGTTCGAGATGTTCCTGATAGCATCTGCTAGACAAGATTCATCTGATGAACTGAAAGTGGCTACTCTGCTTAATTTAATTGGGGATGAGGGAATGGAGATTTTCAACACCTTCAATTTAAAACTAGAAAAGTTGAAATTTAATGAAGTGATAACCGTCTTCGACAAGTTTTGCAATCCAAAAAAAACGTGGTGTACGAAAGGTACAAATTCCTCACCTACCATCAAGAAGAAGGACAATCGCTGAATAACTACATCACAAAATTGAAGACAATGTTGAATTCATGTGAATATGAAGCCGCAAATGATATGCTACTTGACAAAATAATCATGGGCATCCGAGATTCCAACCTGAGAGAACGACTTCTTCAAGTGGAAAATTTGAGTCTGAAGAAAACGATCGATATTTGTCAGATATTATCGGAAGTGAGCAGAAAGCAGACCGATGAAATGGCAGGAGCAGAAGGTTCGAGTAAATCGCAGGATGTGGACAATATTCAATCGTCTTCTACAAAAAAGATGAGTAAAAATCCAATTTCTAAATCTCATAATAATTTCCATCATAAAAATAATTCAAATAATAATTCCTATAAATGTTTTAAATGTAGTCAATTTCATACAGCAGGAAAATGTCCGTCATATGGTAAAACGTGTTTTTATTGTAAAAAAACTAATCATTTTGAATCGGGTTGCTTGATAAAAAAGTCGAATAAGCAACAAAATTGTACTAAAATATCATCTAGAGAACGTCGTAATAAAAATTTCAATTTGAATAATGTGAATGTTGATGAAATTTCTTCAGATGAAAGTTCTTTAAATGACTTGTATTTGGAATCTATTTCAGTAAGAAATATTCAAGCTGAAGTATCAAAAAATGAAAAATCACAATTAATATAAACAATAGTTATAAATTCTAATAAAATTAATTTTAAAATTGACACAGGTGCTGAATGCAATGTTTTATCAATTCAAGATTGCTCCTGATGCCGAACACAAAAGGAACAAAATTCATCTTGTAGGATTCGAGGGTACCAGAATAAAGGCTGATGGCTCCATACAACTGGATTGTATAGTAAGGAATCAAGTATTTCAGATTGAATTTTTTGTAGTGTGTGCAGGTTGTAAGCCAATTTTAGGTCTACAAACATCTTTGAAACTGGGATTAATTAAAGTCACAAATAATGAAAACAATGTGGTTGCGACTGTTGCGAGTATACAGAAAATTAATAAAGAAAAAAATATTTCGGATCATAAAAACGCATTTGATAATGTTGGTAAATTTCCGGGGAAACCATATAAGTTAAATTTAAAAGAAAATAGTAATCCTGTAGTTCATGCAGCTAGAAGAATACCCTAAAGTTTGATGCCTAAACTTTACGACGCTTTAAACAAATTACAGAAAGACGGAATTATAAGTAAACAATCTGAGCCTACTGAGTGGGTACACAATATTATTATTGTTGAGAAACCTAATGGATCTCTTAGAATATGTTTGGATCCTGCGGATTTAAATAAATGTTTGAAGAGGGAACATTTTCAAATTCCTTCTTGCGAAGAAATACTTAGTAATTTAAGTAGAATGAAATGTTTTTCTGTTTTGGACTTGAAAGATTTATTTTACCAAATAGAACTTGATGAGAATTCATCTGATATTTGCACTTTCTCAACTCCTTTTGGAAGATATAAATTTAATAGGTTGCCATTTGGAATAACTGTAGCTACTGGGATTTTTCAACGGCGAAATAAAGAAATCTTTGGAGATATTTTAGAGGATAATATTTATATTGATGATTTAATAATTGCTGGTTCTTCTGAAGAACATGATAAAAAATTAAAGAAAGTTTTAGAAATGGCAAAGAAAACTGGAATTACATTAAAAAAAATAAGTTCAAATACAAAGAGAAAAGTATAAAAATATTAGGTTTTATAGATTCTGAAAAGGGCATCACTATTGATAATGACCGCATTGAATCAATTAATAAAATGCCAGAACCGACAAATAAAAAAGAATTATTAAGATTTTTAGGCTTAGTGAATTACTTAGGCAGATTCATTCCGAAATTATTGATATTAACTGCTCCGCTACGGGAACTTACACATAACAACACAATATGGAATTGGAATGAAAATCATTCTAATGTAGTTCGAACATTGAAAAATTTCCTAACAACATCTTCCATTCTTCAACATTATAATCCTAAAAAACCTTTAAAAATACAATGTGACAGTAGTTTACAAGGATATGGTGCTTGTTTGTTACAAGGTGACAAACCAGAACCAGTTGCCTTTGCTCCTTAACTGATTGTGAAACTAGGTATGCTAATATTGAACGTGAACTGGCTGCTAAAGTTTTCGCATTTGAAAAATTCAATTATTACGTTTATGGCAGGCATGTTGAGGTTTTAACAGATCATAAGCCTTTAGTGAATATTCTAAAGAAAGATATTAATAAAATATCATCTAGGCTACAAAGATTGGTTTTCAGGCTTTTGAAGTATGATTTCTCATTGAGATACATTCCGGGTAGAGAAATGTATATAGCGGATACATTGTCTCGGGCCCCGATAAGAAATAATTTTCATGATGATGAAGAAAGTTTTTTTTATTCATAACATACTCAAAAATTTACCGATTTCTGATTTAAAAATGAAACAAATTGCTGATGCAACAAAAAATGTTGCTAAGTTAAGAAATTTGAAAGAATTGATTGAAAACAGATGGCGGAATTTGAAGAAAATTAAGGATACTGAATTGATGAAACATTTCTCTATAAGGGACCATTTGTCCTGGTATAATGGTTTATTTTTTTACAATGACCGTGTGATAATACCAACCTCAATGCGTGATGAAATTTTAAATAAAATACATGAAGGTCATTTAGGTCTGAACAAATGTAAGTTAAGAGCTAGGGAATGTGTATTTTGGCCTAATTTAACCAAACATTTGAAAGATAAAGTATTGACTTGTGAAGTCTGCAATACATTTAGAAAAGAAAACCCTAGATTACCAATGAAACCCCATGAAATACCCAAGAGACCGTGGTCTAAAATTGCGACAGATATTTTTGAATTTCAAGGTAAAACATATCTTGCTGTAATGGATTATTATTCAAAGTGGATTGAAAGGAGATCAATTCGAAATAAAACTTCTGAAGAAGTAATCAAAATTTTTGACTCAATTTTTTCAACTTTTGGCTTTCCTGATCAAATAATAAGTGACAATAATCCTTTCAATTCATACAAAATGAAAAATAACTTCACTTCACATAATATTTTAGTCTCAACATCTAGTCCTTACTACCCGAGAAGTAATGGTTTGGCAGAGAAGGCAGTGAATATTTGTAAAAATATGTTAAAAAAATGTTGTTTTGAAAATGCAAACATTTATATGTATTTGTTGAAATACCGAAATACTCCCATTCCTGACATTGGCTTTTCCGCTGCACAGATAATGTTCAATAGAAGATTGAAGGATGATTTGCCTTCACTAGAATCAAACTATCAATCTGAGGTGGTTGATCCTATCAAATTAAATAGAATTCTTGAAAACAGGCAACATAAGCAATCTTCATATTATAACAGACATACAAAAACCATGAAGGAAGGGAAGAGCAATGATAAAATGTGGTTTTAAACATAAAAATTGTTGGAAAAGAGGAATAATAGATAGTAAAGCAACTCAGCCAAGATCTTATTATGTTAAAGATAATTGTAACAAAACATTTAGGAGAAATAGACAACATTTTGTAATAGATGATGATAATGCCGGTAGTGATAATATTGTTGAGAATAATGTTAGAACTTATGATTTTCGTAGGAGGAGTTTGATTAAAAAACCTCAAAGATTAGTTTATAATTAGATTGAATTGAATGATCATTATGTAAATACATATATACATATACATGAAAATGAAGATTATGTATAGTTAGATATAAGCTTGAGAGGAAGGATGTAAGATATTTTGTTGATAGACGCCTGTATATGAATACAAATAATTATCATATAGGTTGAAAGGCGCAGGCCTCTCAATATTGTGAAGACCTCGCAAATATTGTAGCAGAGATTGAGATAAGCAGCGAATGAATTAAGATTGATGTAAAAGCTATAAACAATTGATTTTCCTTAATAAAACTGAAACTATTACAAACCGAAACCAGATGGTTACTCTGATAATCACGTATGCCATAACGTTGATGAGCACGGTGGGGTGCAGGTGCGCCTCAAGGTCATTCCACCGAGGTTAAGTCAGTATTTTTGGATGATGGTATGGAAGTAGAAGGTGAAGTTCTACTGTCTACTGCGCTGGTGCAGATTCAAGGTGCTGATGGAAGGTTGAACAACTGTAGGGCACTCCTGGATAGTGGGTCACAGCCTAATTTAATTCTAAAATCTCTGGTTGATAGGTTAGGTTTAGATAGGCAGGCTGTGGAGATTTCAGTTGTTGGGATCGGTAGTAAGTCGACAAAAGTAGGTGATAGATGTCAGTTGAATATACTGTCAAATATCACAAACTATCAAACTAAGTTGTCGTGTTTGGTGGTTGACAAGATTGGAGGTGTAACTCCTAGTCGGCAGTTGGCTACTGATCATTTGAAAATCCCTAAAACCCTACAGTTGGCGGATCATAATTTCAATCAACCACAACAAATTGATTTATTGATAGGATTTGGATTGTTTTTCAATCTGTTATGTGTTGGGCAGATCAAGTTGGGGCCGACTCAGCCAACGTTACAGAAAACTAGGTTGGGTTGGTTGGTCACTGGTCCATTGGTATCCTTGAAGGCTGAAAGATTGACAAGCTTGCATGTTGGGTTCGATGAGTTGCAGGAGGAACTTGTGAGATTTTGGCAGGTAGAGTTCCTAATGAAAGCAAATATTCTTCTATTGAAGGCGAAGAGTGTGAGAATTTATTTCAGGAAACAGCTGTTCGAGGGTCAGATGGAAAGTTTGTGGTGGAGATACCATTCAAGGGCTCATCGTCGTTTAGCAATAAAAAGGTTTCTTAATTTGGAGAAAAAGTTGGCAAGGAACCCTGTGATGGGAAAGATGTATAGGGATTTCATGTTGGAATATCAACAACTCGGACATATGTCAGTTGTAGATAATTCAGCGTTGGTACAACCCTCATATTATTTGCCTCATCATGGGGTATTCAATGAAAATAGCGAGACTACAAAATTGAGAGTTGTGTTTGATGGAAGTGCCACCAGTGACACTGGGTATCTATAAATGATCTTCAGTTCAATGGACCGAAACAGCAGAATGATCCATTTTGATTTTGTTGAGGTTTAGGCAACATCAGATTGTAGTCTGTGCTGATATTGCTAAGATGTATAGGATGGTATGGGTGAAGCCAGAGCAGAGATCACTGCAGAAAATAATCTGGAGATATTCTCCAGATGATGTACTTTCTGAATGGACCTTGAACACTGTGACTTATGGCACAAGATCAGCACCATACTTAGCCATCAGATGCCTCAGACAGCTGGCTATGGATAATGTGGACAAGTGTCCAGATGGTTCTAATGTTATCCTGAGGGATTTTTATGTGGATGACTTGTTAACAGGAGCAAGTTCACCAGAAAACCTTGTGGAAATTTGTCGCAAGGTAACTGACATACTGAAGTCAGGTGGTATGGTCCTTCGAAAATGGTTATCAAACAATGAATATGTTCAGAATGAGTTATCTGGTAATGAAAGGCCAACACAAAAAGAGTTCGGTGAAGAAAACGCAACTAAAACCTTAGGTTTATGGTGGAATTTTAAGGATGACACACTAAGGTATTGTGTTAAATTTTCTTCTAACAGTCACAAGGCTACCAAGCGGAGTGTTATGTCAGAGATATCGAAGATTTTCGATCCCCTGGGTTTGGTGGGCCCGGCTGTAGTATTGGCTAAGATACTCATTCAGAAATTATGGCAAGAGAATGTGGGTTGGGATGAAGATATACCTGATCATTTGGAAACTGAATGGCTTCGAATAAGATGTGAAATGTCTAGACTGACGGATCTGATTGTATCAAGGAAGGTTGTTAGTCATCAACGTGCAAAAATTGAATTGCATGGATTCTGTGATGCCTCTATGCAATCGTATGGAGCATGCGTTTATGTGAGGAGCATATTAGAAGACGGTACTGTTACTGTTGAATTATTGTGCTCAAAGGTAAAGGTGAGTCCTTTGAAAAATTGACAATACCACGATTGGAATTATGTGGTGCACTGTTATTGTCAAGTTTGATGGATAAAGTCAAAGGTGCTTTGACTTTTGCTGTTGATGGGATTTGGTTGTGGTGCGATTCAACAGTAGTACTGAGTTGGATAAATACGGCTCCACATAAACTGCAAGTATTTGTTGCTAACAGGATCTCTCAAATACAAGGCCTAACTGATGTTAACAACTGGAGATACATAAGATCTAAGGAAAATCCTGCTGATATTTTGTCCAGAGGAATGTACCCTGAGCAGTTGATGGGAAATTCGTCCTGGTGGAATGGACCGAAATGGTTGCTCCTGGACAAGGCAGAATGGTTGGCTCTTTCACAACCTATTTGGTTGAAGGAGATTCCAGAGTTGAGGGTAAATAATAAATACTTAGGTATATCAATAGATTTAGAAATATAAGATCTATTGATGAGAGTTTTCTTACCTCTTCAGAGCTGGAATATGCTATGCTTATGTTGGTTAAGATAGCTTAGCAGGGGATGTTCGAAAAAGAGGTCGAAGAACTTTCGAAAAATAATTGTATAAAGGGTAGAAATCTTCAAGAGTTGAGTCCTTTTGTCGATGACAAGGGGCTGATAAGGGTTGGAGGACGCCTGGAATTATCCTGTGCAAAATTCTCGAAGAAGCATCCTCTTCTTCTGATGTCTAAACATCCATTCACAAAATTGTTGGTAGAGATGGAACATCAGCGACTTTTGCATGCTGGTCCTCAACTGGTGCTCTCCTCATTGAGAGAAAAATATTGGCTAGTTGGTGGTAGGAACTTGGTTCGTGCCTGCATTCACAAATGCATAAAATGTTTTAGAGCAAAGCCAATTCCACTGGAACAGATAATGGGTCAATTACCGAGGGACAGAGTTAATCCTGCACATCCATTTGACGTCAGTGGAGTTGACTTTGCTGGTCCTTTTTTGGTCAAGGACATATATGGCAGAGGTTCAAAGACCTCAAAGAGTTATATTTGCGTTTTTATCTGCTTCACAACAAAGGCTATCCATTTGGAGCTGGTTACATGCCTTTCCACCGAAGCATTATTGCATGTTTTCGAAGGTTTTCAGCTCGACGGGGAAAACCTTCGAAGGTATTTTCCGATAACATTTTATCTTAAGGCCAATGATTTGGGGAAATAATTCTCTCCCCTTTTTCAAGGCCAAGATAACTCTTGGTTGACTGAGATACAAAACAATCAAGATGTTAGAATTGGATGCAAATAGATTTACATTGTCTTCTTTCTCACTTGACTAAGTTATTTGGCCTTGAGAAAAGGGAGAGCTTTACCCTGAAACATTGACCTTTTGATGGAATTAGATAGAAATACATCATATCCATACGGCTCAAAATGCACACCGTAATACATATTTTGTATCAAAATTTTGTTATTTAGTTATAGAAAAAATTTATGTTTTGTTAAGAATACCAACTGATATTTTTTTAGAGTTTTTATCTTGAACTTATTGTACATGGATTTTTATGATAATAAAATTTTTATAAATATATAATCAAATAAACTTAATTGAGTATATATGTATTTTCAAGTTTTGTGACAAAATTAATATTTTTCAGTTTTCCTGTCTTAATCTGCACAATAATTGGGCGATATAATTTCGCTTTTGCTGCCCTAATAGCTGTGCTTCTTGATTTCCATCATTATAATCATTGGGGATATAATTATTATTTTCTATATTATCTTCTGGCCATTCATCTCTCAATAAATAACAGAAATTGTGTAACACACAAGCTGCTGTTACAATTTCGACAGCCTTAGATATGGAATATGTGTTGATGAATTTGAGACGAGCCCATCTTTGCTTCACAGATGCAAATGTGTTTTCAATTCGAACTCTATCTGCACTCAAATTTTTGTTGTGGAATCTTTGAACTGCTGTTAAGTTACTAATCCTTGAATATGGTGTCATTAACCAACATCTTATTGGGAATGCACTATCTCCTATCAAGTGATATTCATCTCTAGGGAAGTATTTATGTTTTCCATGAGTTTCAATATTATTTACCAGAGCAGAATTGGATAAAACCTATAAATATGTATTTAGCATTACCTAAATTGAACCAAATTTAAGAAATTTTACCCTTGAATCATGGACCGATCCTGGATAGCCGACAAAAATGTAGGTAAAAATTTTATCATATGTGCATATGCCCATTAAATTTATTGAATGACTCTGATACCGGTCAACATAACTATCATGCTGTGCGAGTGGCACTTTCAGTTGAATATGACTACCATCAACTGCACCAATAGTGCCTGTGTAAACAACAATGTACTATTATTATAATAACATTCTAATATTGACTACCTGGATAATTTGAAAATTGATGTTCAATTGCTTCAAATTCTTCTTGACTTTTTGGCCACTTTATGTATTCATTTTTCATGCTGACGATAATATATAAAAAAGCATTAACAATATTCATGACTGTAGAACTGACCAAGTCAAAACGATCACCTAAAGAATGTAATGTCTCTTGTGATGCTACATAACGTAAAAACACCAATAAAGATTTTTCAGGATTGGTGGGATATCTTCCACCTCTATACTTCTTTCTTATTATATTGTGGGTATCCCTTTCCATAGTGGTTGCCAATAATTCCTTGAATGTACTTATATCCATTCTAAATAGTTGGAAGAAAACTAAATTTGTGTATCTCGTCAACCAAAAATGTTCGTCCACTGGTTGTCTCTCATATTTGTTCCTCCAAACCAAATAAAAATTGAACGTTGTTTCATCCATAATACGGGTGAATAGATGTTCAATTATTTCAATATCATCGCTAAATATTATAAACTCCTCAAGGCAGGGGACCACGACTGCTATAGTATCCATAATATCTATACTATATAAATATTTATGATTAATCGTTTTGATTTGAATTAAACCGTAACCGTAAAATTTTTGCGAGAGCTAATAACCGTTTACTCATTTCTGTGGAGGGAAGTGAAAAATTGACGACTGACAGTAGTGGGGGATTCAACCGCTCGGTTCCTAGCGGTTACTAACTTCTCTCGCTAAAAAACCCTTAATATAATGATGATTTTGTGAACTGTCAAGTGAGAAATAAACTTGTAAAACGTGAATAATTTTTTTAATCAAAAACTGTTAAATTTGTACAGTTTTTTACATTGGTCCTTCGAGCTGTGCAGTTTCATACTGCTAATTGGTAAAATTGCATTTGTTTCGCCCTATGGAGAAGAAGGCAGACCCACCAAGAAGAAGTACAAGATTGACGAAGGGGATTCCACAGACAAGATTAGGCGTAGATTCAGTCGACAAAAATAAAATGGTCTCTAGAAGTGAAGCAAAGTTGTCTAGGAATGACCAAAAATTGGATGTTGAGGAGGAATCTACGACTTTGGGAGAAAAAGTAGTGGATCCGTTGGTTCAAAATTCTTCTGTAGTTCGGGAGGAACAAGAGAGACATATTGATGAGAAATATATGAGTGAAGATGATTCCAAGAGTATTCGTTCGAAATCGAGCTGAAATCCAGGATTAATTTGGAAATGGAAGCACTGAAATTACAAGAAAAATTTGAACATGGGAGTCCATGGAAAGGTTGCGATTGATTCGGAATAAAAAAGAGCTGGCTTTCAAAGAGCTAGAACTGAAAATGAGAATGCTCGAAGAGGATTATAGAAGTGATGATGGTTTCCAAGAAGACACCCAACAAATATTCAAGATAATCCTCAGAAGGTGAAAGATTGGATACGAAGATGTGTTCCTGTTTCTAATTTGGAAGGTTACCCCGACTTAGGTTTGCCTTGTAGGGAAGGAAAAATTGGAGACAGGTCAGACATGTTATTGAAAATTGTTGAAGAATGTTCCAAAAATACGGAAAATGTCACTCAGATTTTGAAACGTCAAAATTGAGAGAGTTACCTTTGTTTTCGGGAGAGCTCACAGAGTGGCCGCTTTTATAAATGAATTTAAAAGATCTTCTGAATTTTATGGACTGAATAATTATGACAATTTATTGAGATTAGATAGAAGTTTGAAAGGAAAGGCACGTGAAACTATCAAACCTCTTTTGAGTTCGCCAGATAATGTGAGTAGAATAATAAAAATGTTAGAAATTAACTTTGGTAGACCTGACTGGATAATTTTGAGTTTAATAGAAAAGGTAAAGAATTTCGGACATGTTCGCGAAGATAAATTAGATACTTGCATTTCATTCTCGAATGCTATCAATAATATGGTGACGACAATGAAAAATATTGATTGCACTCTTTATTTGTTCAATCCAGAACTCCTGTCAATAATTGTGGAGAAGCTTTCCCCAATCCAGAAATACAATTGGGGTAAGTACAAATTGCAAAGAGATAAGGAGTCATTGGACGACTTTGCAGTATGGTATGAGGATGAAATAGGTGAAGTGGCATCAATTTCGAATTCCGTTTTCAAATCAAAGGGTAACTTCAAGAGAGAGACAATTTTTTCTGTGAATTCTGATTCTGAACGAATTCTAACTAAGAAACTATGTCCACTCTGTAAAGAAGATGGCCATAATAATGTATCGAAATGTCGAGTGTTTCTTGATAAAACAATACCAGAACGAAGAAAAATTACTTCTGAATTTAAATTGTGCTTTTCTTGTTTGACTTTAGGGCACAGTTTCAAGCGGTGCTATAGGAAGAAAAAATGTGGCGTAGATGGATGTATAGGAAGACATAATCCTTTGGTTCACCTTGCTATCGCTACAGAAACATCGACCCAGCAAAATCCAGACTTCTGTGGCCAACTCGCAACTGAGTGACAGTCTGTCTTACTGAGAATAGCAGCAGTTATTCTTCGAGGACCAACAAGGAAGTTACCACTTTCGCCCTTTTCGATGAAGGCTCCACATGTTCATTGATAGAAGAAGAACTGGCCAACGAGTTGGAGTTGTCAGGGTCCTGTCGTTCCTGTATGTTTTCAATGGACAAATCAGGTAACCCATTACGAAGATGATTCGAGAAATGTTTCTGCTGAAATAGGTGGAGGAATTAAGGTGAAAAGAAATTTTTATGAAATTAAAAATTTAAGAACTGTAAGAAATCTTCAATTGCCTGAACAGAATTTCGACATTGTTGAACTTCTCAAGAAGTATCCGTACTTAGATCACGAAGTCTTACAGTCCTTGAACAATGCAAAACCTCAAATCTTATTAGGACAAGATAACTGTGGGTTGATTATTCCTCGACAAATAATACAACCCCGCTTGAACATGCCAATTTTATCGAAATCGAAGTTGGGGTGGACAATTCATGGACAAGTTTCCAGCAAATCCCCTTCAAATTCCTCTTTTTGCATTAATTTTTGTTGTTCGAATGAAGAATTAGACATTTTAGTAAGAAGTAGTTTCAAATATGAGGATTTTGGAAGCAAATCAGACAGTGATATATTTCTTTAGATGATAAAAAAGCTTTAGAAATCATGAACAACACTTTGCGGTATAATGGAACACGTTATGAAATAGGGCACCTATATAAAACTAAAGACATAAGCTTTCCTGATAGTAAAATGATGGCTTTAAGGCACCTAGCATGTATGGAGAGAAAAATGGATAGGGACGAAAATTTCGCTATACAATATATAAACAAAATCAAGGAGTACGAACGCAAAGGTTACGCCAAAAGATTACAAAGCCACGAAATTACGGAAAACCCAAAAGATTGGTATCTTCCACATTTTGCAGTTTGGAATATCAATAAACCTGGAAAAATAAGATTTGTTCTTGACGCTGCAGCGAAGAGTTTTGGAAATTGTCTCAATGATTTCCTTTTTCAGGGACCAGATTTCGTTCCGTCTGTCGTTTCAGTGTTATGGCGATTTCGACAAGGAAAAATAGCATTTAGTGCTGATATTGCGGAGATGTTCATCAGGTTCTTATCCGAGAAGAGGACAGATGCAGTCAACGGTTATTCTGGCGGGGAAGAGACAGAGTAAGCAAGCCTGCAGTGTACGAAATGAATGTTATGATTTTTGGTGCAGTTTCATCTCCATCTATGGCTCAATTTGTGAAAAATAAGAATGCAGATTTATGGGAGAAGGAGTTTCCAGGTATAGGAAGAGCCATTAAACTCCAGCACTATGTTGACGACTATCTGGATTCTTGTGACTCTGAAGACGAAGCAATTCAGTTGGTGAAAAATGTCATCTTAACACATAAGAGAGGTGGTTTTGAAATAACGAAATGGATAAGTAATTCTCAAAAAGTTTTGGATACAATACCAGCAAATTTGAAAGCTGATTCAATTTCTAAAGAAATTGTTGTTGAAAAAATTGAAAGAATTTTAGGACTCAATTGGTCCCCTCAAACAGATGAGTTCATTTTCAATTTTAATTACAAAAAATTGCCAGACGATTTATATCAAGGAATAAAAATACCTACAAAGCGTGAAGTTTTAAAGGTAGTCATGTCAGTTTTTGACCCTCTGGGTTTTTTGGGTTGTTTTATGGTGAAAGCTCGAATTCTGATTCAGAATATATGGAAAATCGGCATAGACTGGGATATGGAGATTCCGGGAGAGTTTTTTCAAAATTGGAAAAGATGGATTCAGGATTTAACTTCCTTCGTGCCTATTAAAATAAAAAGATCATATTTTCCTTCATTTCCTTCATTGTCTCTGGAAATGGATCTACACATATTCTGCGATTCCAGTGAGAAAGCTTATTCTGCTGTTGCTCATCTGAGAACACAATATGAAGGCAATGTTTCGACTAGTTTCGTTTCTTGTAAATTTAAAGTGGCTCCTATTAAGCAACAAACAATACCAAAACTAGAACTTCAGGCAGCTGTTTTAGGTGTAAGATTGGCAAAATCCGTAGTACAGGAAATTGAATACGACATGTATATTTTTGGACAGATTCATTTGTGGTCTTGCAACAAATGAGATCTGTATGTAGAATATTTCCAGTTTTTGTTGCTAATAGATTGGGAGAAATCCATGAGAACTCAGAAATATCGCAGTGGCATTGGTTACCGTCTGAGGAAAACGTAGCTGATATGGCAACAAAGGAAAGCCGAAATTTCAATTTTTTGGTATGGTTATCTGGTCGAAAATTTTTGAAACTTCCTGAAAGAGAATGGCCTTCAGAACCAAATCAGTCTACTGAAATCAACTGTCTTTTAACAGACGATGCAGTAAAAACAGATTTGTAGCAATGCCAGATGAGACTAGATTCTCTAAGTGGATGCGACTTCTGAGGAGTACAGCCTGGGTGCTATGTGCCACACATATTATGAAACTATCAAAACAAGAAAGAAAAAATGTTTCTCTTGAAGATTGTTTTTTGAAAGAGGCATTCAATCTCCTAATTCAAAAAGTACAACAGGATTGCTTTGAGGTTGAGATAGCAAATCTAAAGAGAAACAAATGCGTCTCTCGTAGCGATAGACTTTTCAGGCTATATCCATTTATAGACGCAAATGATTTGCTTCGGATGAAAGGACGATTTTTCTTCAATGAAGAATTAGGTCTTCGCGAAAATTTCCGGAATCCAATCATTCTTGATCCAAAGCATAAGATTACTGAGTTGATCATACAACACTTTCACGAAAAAGCTAATCATATAGGCGTGGAAACAGTACTGAACAATTTGAGATCACAATTTTGGATTATTCATGCTCGAGCTGCCATTAAAAAATGTTTTGCCAAATGCCAAGGCTGTAAAAGACAGAAATGTATGCCAAAAGTTCCTCCTATGGGTTTCTTGCCGGAACACCGTTTGCAACCCTTCGTTTACCCTTTTACTTATACAGGCATTGATTTTTTTGGACCCATGACGGTATCGATAGGAAGAAGAGTAGAAAAACGGTATGGCGTGCTTTTTACATGCTTAAATATAAGAGCCGTACACATAGAAATGGCTGCATCTCTGGATACTTCCTCAACAATCTCAGCTATCCGGCGATTCATGGCTAGGAGAGGTCAACCGATTGAATTTAGAAGCGATAATGGTACGAATTTCGTTGGTGCAGATAGGGAGTTGAGAGAATATATTCAAAAGAATTGCAATCAGATGGAAATTTCGAATCAACTCTCCATTGAAGGTATTCGCTGGAAATTCAATCCTCCAGCGGCTCCACATATGGGGATATATGGGAGCGGATGGTACGTTCCATAAAAACTGCTCTAAAAGTTGTTTTGAAATCAAGAAATCCCAAAGAAGAAGTTTTATCAACTTTATTGGCAGAAGCCGAGTATATAGTCAACTCGAGACCATTGACTCATGTTCCAATAGATCCAAACGAACCGGAATCAATAACACCCAACCACTTCTTGTTATTGAGGCCCGGAAACGTAAAGAATATTGGAGAATTTACAAGGGACCTTGATTGTAGAAAACAGTGGAGATTTGCTCAAGCCCTTGCGGATAGTTTTTGGAAACGTTGGATCTCCGAATATAGACCTACGATTTTAAAAAGGGAAAAATGGTTTTTCTACAAACGTGCACTTTCATTCTCTTTCCCGCGCGTATTTCAATTCGTAAAGAGTCACATTGCCAAACAGTGTGGGAAAAACCCCTGCTATTCCATTACCACACGCATTTGCGTATGGGAAAAACCCTTGCTAATCCATTACCACACGCATTTGCGTGTGGTAATGGATTAGCAAGGGTTTTTCTCGCACGCTTTTTCTAAAGAATAAACTGAATAATGATATATCTCTATGGCACCGACGACGTTACTATGGAAACGATAAGAGTACAATGGTAACGACTTGTCAGAGACTTTTGTCATTCATGTGTATTTAGAATGATCAATTCACATTTGATCTGTATGTTGATATCGATCTCGTATAAGCGCTTGTAGAAAAAATATTGTTCCTAACTCGTGCGGAAGTGTTTTTTCCGCACTCAACTGCAGTTTCGTGCGGGAAAATATCACTTTCCGCACTTGTTAGGAAAATAACTATTTCTACACCTCAACCAATAAAGGTTGGAGATGTGGTTTTGGTTGTTAACGAAAAGGCACCACGGAACGAGTGGATACTCGGAAAAGTTTCGAGCCTGTATCCAGGAAGAGATGGAATTATTAGAGTTGTCTCCATTACGACAAAAAGCGGAGAACTCAAGAGACCAGTGAGCAAGCTTTGTATTTTAACCAGTTGATAATCTTTCACTTTTGGTTTGGTTGGTGGAGAAAATGTTGAAGACATTTCTATGTTATATTTAGGTTTACTTTGATTTTAGAATACAAATAAATAATAGAAGTAACCTTTGAAAACAATATAATGATGATTTTGTGAACTGTCAAGTGAGAAATAAACTTGTAAAACGTGAATCATTTTTTTAATCAAAAACTGTTAAATTTGTACAGTTTTTTACACGGAATATAAATTTCCTTCGGAAATAGAAAAAAACCTAAGACATCGTTGTAAACAATTCACTCTAAAGCTCGTTCAGGAGATGCGATCCAAGCTGCCAACAAATGTTGAGACCCTAAGAAAAATTAATATATTTGCTGTGCGAGAAGCCTTGTCACCAACTAAACCACAAATCGTGGACATTGCTCAAGAGTTTGGTTGCACCACAATTGAAATTGAACACATTGGGGTGCAATGGCGAAATATAAACCATGTAGAATGGAAAAATAAAAATTCAACCGTCGAGTTTTGGTCAGAGGTTTTCGAATACAAGGACTCTGGGGATAATCCTGCTTTTCTAGAATTAGCCTCTTCGGCTATATCAATCCTCTGTCTTCCACACTCCAATACAGAAATAGAGAGAGTATTCAGTCAGATGAATATCGTAAAATCTAAACTGAGGAATCGAATGGCATTAATAACTTTGAATTCGATTCTTCATGTTCGATATGGACTCAGAAGATCAGCGAAGTGTTGCCATTCTTACAAACTTCCTGATGATGTACTAAGACAGATTGGAAGTTCAAAGGAATCATTTGAATCAGCAATGATCGTTGACAGTAAACCGTCCACGTCAACGTCACAACACCAACCGAATGAGTCTTATGACATTATGGATTTGGAGTCTAACCACCTAGATTTCTCTGATTTAGAATAAACAATTGAATTATTTCTATAAATTAAATTTGAGTTCCTATAATTTGATTAATAAATACTTTTAAACTATTTGGCATTTTTTTAGCGCTTCAATAATAAATTTATTTGGCATTTTTTAAGAATGAAGTTAGCATGTTTCTCGAAAACGAAACGGCAACACTGAACAGCAATATTGCTAGGAACCATCGGAACTGCAAGCGGAACAGACGTACTTGAAGCCAACAAGTTGGAGTTATTTCGAGTTGAATCCCTTTTGATGGAAATTGAACTAATTATATTTTGAGTTATCGCCGTTTTGACGACTAGTGCAGAGTTATTTGATATTTTATTTTGAGTTGAACCAGTATCAATGGCAGGGTAAGTAAAGTTTTCATTTCTATTTAGGATTGATTCCATATTGTTAGAAAACTTTTCAGTTTAGAGTTAATTCTGTTTTGTTGAGTAATTGTTTTTCGTACCTATATTTCTCAAAGAAACGAATGAAATGAATTTCTTTTGTTGATGATAATGAAATTCTTTCTTTTCAATATAATTGAATTTTTTTTTGGCCTCCCGAGACTTTTTTCCGTTTCATACAGATCAATTTTTGAGTTAGATCCCTTTAGATGGATTCTGCCGAATCTAATTCTATAATATCGTTAATAGGATTGAATAATTCTTCTGAGAGCTTCTTGAATTAATTTGGCGAATCGGACTCCATGAGTCAATGAATGAATACTTTCTGTTTCAGGCAAAATTTGAAACGTGGCCGGTTCTTAGTTAATTTAGTAATGGAAAGAGACAAAGAAAACAACACTCTTTCTAACATACTTCCGCAACACCCACCTCTGGAAGATGTCAGTAAGATGTCATCAATTGATGAAGTACAATCTGCGGCAACCCATGCTGCATTATCCAGGTTAGATAATTCAGTTCCAAGCACAAGTGCACCGAACTATTACATTTCACCAATACGGAGCGAAGAAAGTGATTTCGACGACTCCGATGCAGATCCAAATTTCGAATTGTCACCGAGAAATACCGAATATAAATTTGTACCACTTTTACCTCCTAATCCTAATGGATCATTGAGTCCGTCCAGCACCAGCAGCTCAAGCTCATCCGAATCTAATGATTCCTCGGACAGCGATAGGGACAAAGTAGTCCCTCAGAGTCCTATAGTTGCTGAAATAAATTTTCAAGAACCAGAAGTAGAAAAAAAAGTAAAAAAAGAATAAGAAAACCAGCGAAGTGGAAATCTAAGGTAGCAAAAACGCTGAGAAATTCTGGTAAAGTCTACCAGTCTTTATCAGAATTGAAAAAACTAATGCCAGAGAGAAAAGTTGGACCACCCTGTGAAGAGAAATGTCGGTCGAAATGCAGAAGTAAAATCGATGAAATGTCGAGGCAACAGCTGTTTGATGCATTCTGGGGCCTAGGCAATCTTGAAAGACAGAGAGAATTTGTAGTAAGACACTCTCAACAAATTAAGCCTAAATATCGATACTCCGGTACACAAGATTTTAGGGCGCTCAACACCGCTTTTTATTTTGAGGTAAATGGATGCAAAATCAGAGTATGCAAGCCATTTTTTAAATCTACACTTGACATAAGCTATAAAGCGATAAAAACAGCACTGTCTAAGAAAACGGAATCTGGAGTTATTGATGCCGATTTGAGAGGAAAACATGCTAACCATCCCACTATTGACCCAAAAATTAAAAAGAGTGTTATAGATTTCATAAATTCTATTCCTAGGATTGAATCTCATTACTTGAGAGCTCAAACAACAAGAGAATTTATTGCAAGAGATAAATCATTGGCCGATATCTATAGAGATTATAAGCAATTTCGTGAGAGGGATGGATTACCTGTTGCTACATCTTCCACATTCAACAGGATATTCAACACAGAATTCAATATTTCTTTTTTTTACCAAAAAAAGATCAATGTGATCTTTGCGAAAGGTACAAAAACTCAGACGGAGAAGAAAAGAGCCGGCTCAGCCAAGAATATGAACAGCATCTGAAAGAAAAGAGTTTGGCAAGAACTGAGAAAGAAAAGGATAAGAATAGGACAGATGGTACTATCACAGCAGTTTATGACTTACAAGCAATGCTGCAGATTCCGAAGGGACAAATATCCCTCTTCTTTTATAAATCTAGGATCAATTGCCTGAATTTTACCATAAGCGATTTGAAAGTAAAGGATGTAATTTTCTACTTTTGGGACGAAACTGAAGGAAAAAGAAGAGCTGTAGAAATTGGTAGCTGCATACTCCACTACATTCAATCTCAGGTAGACCAAAATTCCAATAGAGAGATTGACTTGATTTTCTACTCAGACAATTGTGGTGGTCAACAAAAAAATAAATTCCTTTTATCAGCCTATGCCTACGCTGTCAACAAATTGTCAGTTAAGTCAATCACTCATAAGTTTTTGATACGGGGTCATTCCCAAAACGAGGGTGACAATGTACATAGCGTAATTGAAAAACAAATCAAAAGATATCTGCAGTCGGGGCCGATCTTCATTCCCGAGCAGTACAAAACTTTGATTGTTACTGCAAAAAAAAACCGGCAAACCATACAGAGTTATAGAAATGACTCAACATAAATTTTATGATGTCAAAGCATTACAGGAATCATGGGGAACCAACTTCAACACAGACGAGGAGAAAAATCAGATTAAGTGGCATGACATAAAGATTCTAAGAGTTGAAAAAGCACAACCTGAGGCATTTTTCTATAAGACATCATTCAGTAAGGAAGCTTATAGAAAAGCTTGTGTACGGAAAAGAGTTCCCCGCACAAGAGCAAATGGGTCACCAAGCGATGAATCGTTATTTTCAATTGGCTTAACACAGGCCTACACCGAAAAAATTGCCTTGTCTGATGCGAAAAAAAGACGAGAGATACGAGAATTAATTGATAAGAACGTTATTCCAAAAACCTACTATGATTTGTATTATAAAATTGTTCTGGGCGATAATGATAGTTAATAATTATTATTGCTTCATTGTCTTTGAAATTCCTTAATCTTAACTTCCTCGCTCCTGAAAAAATTGTGATGATTTTCAAAACCAAAGTTTTTTAAGTTTCCCCAGCGATGATCTCGAAGTGTCATTTTTTTAGTTTTGTAAGTCAAATATGATATATTTGATCTGAACTTGTAATCTTTTTAAGAAAAGATTGTTTTTTGTATTATGTTACAATTTATGAATAAATTTTTTTTTTACTACATAATATTTTCAGCAGTACATAATGGGCATTATTTTTCAACAGAAAAAAAATTGATTGTTTTCAATACCTACTAATTCCTTTGCTTTCTCGCTAATTTATCATTCAATTTACACATTTCTTTTTATCAAGACCGCTTTATAACCTAGCACCTTATCCTATTATTGGCAAAAAAACGCCCAATGGATTGAACTAAATATAAATGGCACATAGTGCTAATTCTTTTTAAGTCTAAGTTGCCCTTTCAAAAAGGAGTCAACTCAAAACTTAATTCACCAATACTGGCCTAACTCGAAATAATACAACAAATACAGGGTGCGGCACGGAGGATGGATGGTTTTAAAAAAATAATAAAAGCGTTAATTTTTACTCAAAAACACATTTATTGACGGAATCAGATTCTCAAGGAAATAGCATTTGAGACAGTCAAGTGTGGAAAATCACATCAGGCATGTGGTGGCCGAATCGGTGATGCAGTGCTGGAGGCGCTCTTGGAAGTTCGCGTAGACTCTCTCCAACATCGCTCTCTCAACTTGGGCAACTTCCACGCGAATAGCCCTTTTCAATTCGTCCAGAGTTCGGGGCTTGGTCTCGTATACGCTAGCCTTGAGGTGTCCCCATAATAAAAAATCGCATAAGGATAAATCTGGGGACCGGGGAGGCCAATGAACATCGCCAAACCTGGAAATAAGGCGACCAGGGAAGAGAAGGCGAATAACGTCCATTGATGCTCTGGCTGTGTGAGCGGTCGCCCCATCCTGTTGGAACCACACACGTCGGATTGGAACACGTTGCCGTCGTAATTCGGGGATAAAGAAGTTGTTGATCATTTCGACGTACCGCTCTGAGTTCACAGCACGACCATTAACGTCTTCGAAGAAGTAAGGGCCAATGATGCGAGTTTGCGATACAGCGCACCAAACCGTAACTTTTGGGCTGTGCAGCGGTCTTCGTGTAAGTGTTGCGGATTTTCATTAGCCCAATAACGGCAATTCTGCCGGTTAACCATGCCGTTGAGGTGAAAGTGGGCTTCTCACTATGAACAAAATGGTTTCTCATTTTGATCGATCAGTGCTTCCATCTCACGTGCGAAGTTCATTCGTTGTGCGGGGTGTAACTGTTGCACAATGGCCAATTTGTAGCGGTGAAAGCGAAGATCCATATGCAAAATTCGCCTCACCGAACGATCACTGAGGCGAAGTGCAGCAGCATGTTTCCGAGCAGATCGCGACGGACGGCGAAGAATGGCTTGTCGAACGCGTTCAACATTTTCAGGCGTTCGAACTGTTCGCACAGGTCCTCTTGGTCTTCTGTTGATCAGTTCATCACGTCTGCGAAGTGATTCAACCCAACGAAGGATGGTGTTTCGAGAGGGAATAGCTCTATTCCGATGAATGTGGAAAGGCGACGAAACTCACGCTGCACGACCGTGACTGACTCATTATTTCGGACGAAACTATCATAGGCGAAAACACGATGCTCCACCGTCCAAGGCTCCATGACGACAACTGGTAAATAAATGCTAGGAACACACGAGTCTAACGGCACCTTCCCCACTTCTCTCGTCCTCAGTGGGGGAAAGTTATGCCCATCTGAAAAACGTCCGCCCTCCGTGCCGCACCTTGTATATCGAAATTGTTAAGCAAAAGGGAAATAATTACAAAAATCTAATTTTCGGCACCAAAACATGATCGAAACAATTCCCACGATATAATTGTTCTCCTAGCTACACGTAAGATGAAATAATCCATGGATGAAACATCTGCAGTGTATAGTGACGAAGAAAACAGTTTTTCGCCATTTCTGGAAAGTCAGCTTTTTTGAGTCGATTCTGTTTAGATCTAGGTGTGCGATATATGTAATAATACTAATGAATTAACGTTTATCAAACGTGAAGATTTGGTTCAATTTTAGATTCAGTCTATCAAATAACCTCTATTTTACATCTAAAAAAATTATAAAAAACACTTTAATAAGAAGGACATTTAGATATCCTTTTGACATCAAGGGTCTTCTGAAATATGACTATCCTTAGATGATCTCTTGAACATCTATCATGCCTCTTATTTATGTAAGTGTGTTACTTGGGTATGACACTACGATTTGAATCAAATCGTGTCGATATTGTCTTCGATCAATATTTTACACCATCGATCCAAGATTTTGAGCGTTCACGTCGGGATGAGTCGAGATGATTGAGCGTTCACGTCGCCCACATACTTTCGTAGCCGAACTCAAAAATATAAATTTTAAAGAAGCCCTTGTTAATTTTTTTATTGACCATTGGACTGGTTATGAAATGGTTCCTATTATTGGAAATAAAATAATGCATGTGAACAACAGGAGCTATTCTTATCGGGTTGAAAGAAGTTATTAAAACTGTAGAAGAATCATTGCCTTGCGAAGAACACGAAGAAGCCGATTCTCGAATAATATATCACCTTTGCCAATAAATTTTGACGCCGAAGTTGTAATACGCTGCTCAGATACAGATATTTTAATTACTACTTGGTAACATTGATCATTTGAATGCATCACTAACACTCTGGATAAATTTGGGAGTCGGAAATCATGGACGGCTTATAAGCGTCAATCAAATATACGAAATTCTAGGAATTCTTTATCGAAAGCTCTACCGTGTTTTCATGCCCTTACAGGATGCGACTACACACCAGCTTTTTTACGGAAAGGTAAACTTCGACTTTTTAAACTGTTAGAGCAATCAGAACAGTATCAGTCAGCCTGTCAAAATATTATAACAGACGATGAAGAATTGCTGGATGACACATTCAAGATCTTAGAAAGTTCATTTGTCATATTTACGGAGCTCGTGATTCTTGGAACGCCAATGAAGTTCGGTTCCAATTGTTTTCGAACACTTGCCGGTCTGAAAAATCAGATGATAATTTTGAAAAAAATAATCCGTAATTTTGACCCATCAAGCCTACCACCATGTAAAGCTGAATTATATCAACATTTATTACGAGTTCGTTACGTCACAAAGTTTTGGAGAAATGCGCATTTGAAACACCCAACATCTCTATCACCTAAAGCTTCCGGCTAGACCATAAATGACGATAAATACGATTTTATCTGGTCACGGCAAGTATCGAAGCAAACTGCCTTAACCTCGCTCTGCAAATTTTGATAATTTTCGTTGATATTCTACCGCTATTATCACGATCTTCTTCATGAAGTGATTATATGAATCAATAGTTAGTGTAGTGCGAATCACCGTAAGTAATTTCACCGATCTAAAAGTCTAATTAATTATAAACAACAACAAGGAACGATATCAATTCATAGTTCTTATCAGTCTAATTAATTATAAACAACACAAGGAACGATATCAATTCATAGTTCTTATCAACATCGTCGGTCTTATCGCGACCGCCTGTTCCAGATGAACAGGGTCGCATTCAGCGCCCGATAATTCAAGATAATTCCTTCTTGAAATAATGGATCGATCAAATCCACCTCAGAATACTGCTGAGTACAGCAGTTCTGCATCCCAACCAATACAGAAAACCTACTCAAACATTGTGAATCAACCAAACTACCCGAGTAAAGAACAGGCCATCATATTTCCTGCACTAGAGGACACACCAATTCAAGATTACCTCATTCCTCTCGGATCACTAATACAACCAAAAACATTACACATGCATCTCGAATGTCGAACAACAGATATGTATATATCTTTCCACTAGAAATATCGTCGAAAAATTCATGACCGAATTTGGAGAAATTAAGATCAATGACGCTACAATAAAGGCCAGGAAACTAGTAACTCCTGCAGAAAGAATCATTCTCTCCAACGTATGCCCCTCAATACCACATGAAACGTTACTAAATGAACTGACGAAATTAGGTCTTCAACCAATATCACCAATGACATCTTTGAAATAAATGCTCCTTTACCAGAATTCAGTCACATTCTGAGTTTCAGGAGACAAATTTTCATCCAACCACACAGCCTACAACTCCCTGACTCACTCATCATCAATCATGACAACACCCAATACCGCATTTTCATGGCACAGGATGGAGCAACTTGTTTTAAGTGTCACCAAACTGGGCATCGTGCCGCACAATGTCAGACATCAACAACAACAACAAAACAAAAACAGCATCGAAGGGGGAAAACCATAATCAAATATTCTCAGAGAACAATGAAAATGTAAACTCTCAAATGGACATCACACCAATTCAACAAAAGACTATGGTGAGCACCTCTACACTCCCGATAACACAGAAAGTGCTAACATAAACTCACAACAAAACCGGTCGCAACCAGCTTACAAACGAACCCTGTCCGAAACAACTAGCCCCCCACCCGAATCTTCACCAACTCAATTCACCATACCTGCAGCACAAAACATAAATACTCATAAGAAAAAGAAAGAAGCGGCACTTCTCTCACACCTTCACTCAACAATACATTGTTATTGGAACCTGCCAAATCATACATTGAAGAAAATGCTAGCAAGCTGCCTCTCTCCTATATAAAACTATGCGACCTTTTTGACAACATTCATGGTCAGCAGAGCAACCAACTCGATTTAGTAAAATTATACAGACAACCTAGAACAACTCAGGGATAGCTGAGAGATATATATCCACTTTTGACACAAAGAAGCATAAAAGTCAGATCACTAAATTAATAAAATAGTTGACAAATCCTGAAGCCATAGTATCGACTGACACAGATAGTGATGTATCAATAGAATTTCTCTCTCAGCCCACTCTTCTAACCCACGTCTATAAGAACATAAACCTCAAAATCGATAGCTTCAGGTCAATACTACAATGGAACATAAATGGCTATTACAGCCACCTCGTCATGCTGCAAACCTTAATGTCTGACACAATCCCGACATCTTATGCTTACAAGAGACCCACTTCAAAAACGACCATCACCATCATCTAAAAGGTTTCAAAACATTCTTCAAAACAGAACACAGTGCAGCATGCCAGTGGCGGCGTAGCTGTATATGTACACGAGTCACTCGAGTCCGAGTCTATACCCCTGACCTCTACTCTGGAAGCTGTCGCAGTAAAAATTCTACAGAAAAAAACCCAATTCATATTTGCAATATATATCTTCCTGATGGCCACGTGTGCTTTCAAGATCTAAATGACCTGATCAACCAAATCCCCACACCCTAATCGTTATGGGTGATTTCAATGGGCATCACACTACCTGGGGATCTTCTAACATAGACAAGAGAGGAAGATCATTTCCGATATAATCAATCATAACAACCTTTGTCTTTTTGAACGATGGAACAGCAACCCGATTTAACTCGGCCACTGGAAACTCGTCGGCAATCGATCTAAGCCTCTGTGACCCTAACACCTTCCTTTCGATCTCCTGGGAAGTATTGCCGTTTCTATACAGCAGCGATCACCACCCAATAAAAATCAACAACAATATCTGCATCCCATCCATAACTCAACATCAAACCCCCCAAAATGGCGGTTAAACAATGCTAACTGGAGCGAATTCACTGAGACATTAAGTGACAAAATGAATACATGCATCCTGGCAGAAGACATCAACATCGCGGTAAAGAACTTCACACAGGTCATTATCGACGCTGCAGAATCTACCATAGGAAGAAAATCTTTCATAACTAAACGAAACCCAGTGCCTTGGTGGAATACTAAGTGTGAAAATGCGATCCGGGCAAGCAAAAACGCGCGTTCAACAGATACAAGAAGCATAAAACCCCTGAAAATTTAACCGAATTCAAACGACTGAGAGCTATTACCAGATACACCTCAAATCTTCTAAGAAAGAATCATGGACAAACTTTGTTTCATCTCTGAGCAGTTCCCACGCCCATCTCCCAAGTCTGGAAGAATATAAAGAAAATATCAGGCAAACCTTCCAACTACTTCATACCATCATTAGAGACAAACGGAGACTAATAACCGACAATGAAACCATTGCAGAAACTTTTGCCAACGCCTATTTTGAACATACCAGCAACAATAACTACAGCGATACTTTCTTACAACACAATTTCAGCAAGAAGAGATGAAATCACCGTCAACGACACGAGTGACCCTCTAAACGAGCCTCTCACACAAATAGAACTAGACGACGCACTCAGTAGCCTTAAAAAACTCCTGCGCAGGTCCCGATGACATACCAACACTCTTCTTGAAACACCTTCCTAACAACGCTAAGGCACATATGCTGAAGATTTTCAACAAGATATGGTCAGAACATGTATTTCCGATGAATGGCGCAAAGCAGCAGTAATCATTCCAATCCTGAAACCCAATAAACCGAAAAAACTAACAGATTCCTATCGGCCCGTTTCTTTGACTTGCACAATGTGCAAACTACTGGAAAAAATGATCAACAAAAGACTCACATGGACTCTGGAGAAAGCTCAACTACTGATACCCGAACAAAGCGGATTCAGACAGCACCGATCCACATTGGATAACATAATAGAGCTTGAGAGCTTCATACACGAAGCCTTTTCTCAGGATCTTATATGTATAGCGATTTTCTTCGACATTACAGGAGCCTTTGACAGAGCATGGCGACACAGAATTTTACGAACACTACATTCTTGGAATATTCAAGGTCATTGTCTCGCATTCATAAAAAATTTCCTTGACAGCAGATCATTTACTGTAAGAGTGAACGGAACGACATCCAGCAGCAAAGCACAGATAACGGCACTACCCAGGGATCCATAGTCAGCACCACTCTGTTTCTGCGCAGCGATCATGACATTCTGAAAAATCTGAGTAAGCCCCTCAAAGGTCGCCTGTACGTCGACGACCTAGTTATATCGTCAAGGGAAGAAATCGTGAAAACATGAAGACCTTCCTTCAAACTTTTCTGAATCAGCTTGAATCATGGTCCAACGAAACCGCTTTAGTTTCTTTCAGATCCAAACCCATTCCATGGTATTTCCAAGCATGAAGATCCGTTCACACCAGAGCTAACAATTTATGGTCACCAACTACCTTGCCTGCCCACTACAACAAATTTCTTGGAATGCATATGGACAAGCGATTGAACTGGAAAGAAACATCAGTAAACTTAGTCTCGACTGTCAGAAAGGCTGAATATTCTAAAGGTAGCGTCGAATAAAATTGGGGTGCGGACGGTCCAACTTTACTACTACTGCTTATGTATAAATCCCTCATAAGATCTCGTATCGACTACGCCTTATCGCATATAACTCCGCCTGTAATTCCACTCTGAAACCCCTAGTATATCATCCAAAATTCTGCCTTCCGTATCATCCTTGGAGCTTTCAGAACAACTCCCATCAACAGCCTACAATGGGAACTAGGCGAACCTGGCTTAGCCTCCAGAAGAATGCTACTAAGCCTGACTTACTCTACCTCCGTATCCCACCCACTCCAACCCAGTGCGCTATTACACTCAAAAGAAAAACACCAGAAAGATTCTTCACTAACAGACCCAGAACAACAAAGCCTCTCTACGCACGCAAGATTAGAATCGTATCGAAACTGCCTAAAGTTTCTCTGCCAGAGGTACCCCCCATTTCTTATGACATAGAACCCTGGCTAAAACCATCTCTTAAAACCGTTACAACCCTAACTAGATACGACAAGCATAATACCAGTCCTCTTATTATCAAGGCTAAACTCAACGAATTACTCGAAAACTACAAGGAGTACCATCACATTTACACTGACGCCTCTAAAACATAAACCGGAGTTGGAGCTGCGATGATCACGTCAGACCGGGAGTTATCATTCAGGTTACATGCACACACTAACATTTTTATCTGCAGAATTATACGCGATACATCAGGCCGCAGCAAAACACATCAACAGCCTCAGCCAGACAACCGAGAAAAAATTTGTAATCTTCACCGATTCGCTTGGTTCAATACTCTTACTGAAACAATTATATAGCAAGCACCAGGTAGCCCAAGACATCAAGAGTCAACTCTTAATGAGTAGCCAAAACGGCAAAGAATGGTCCTTTTCTGGCTTCCATCTCACTCGGCATATCTGGCAATGAAAAGCAGACATCTGCGCACGCAAAGCAACCTACACAAAGCTCAAATCCAATAAGTTCAAAGGTACTAGTGTGTGCTGATGTGAAGAACTACATCAGGCAAACATTTATAACCTCGTGGCAATCCGAATGGTCTCAGTGTGAATCAAAGCTACGCGATATAAACCAATTTACCAAAAATGGCAATGTTTTCCATCAAATCGCCAGTACCAAATCAAAGTGACTCGTCTCCGTCTTGGTCATACAAACTTACACACGGCTTTCTCCTGAAACGTGAACCACACTCCAAGATGCGAACTATGCTCCCACATCACCGTGAAACACGTGTTATCAGAGTGCCCAAAATACGCCAACCATAGACTTATGTTTTCCAAGTGCCTTATTACCAGATATGTTAAGTGCGGATCAATCATGCAAAGTTGTACAATACCTAAGAACATTAACCTGTATACTTACATATAGTGTATTACCGATGTTGCTAATAACCTGAATGGTTGATGCAACACTTTTTATCTTGTAAATAAAAAAAAAAAAAAAAAAAATTGATATTTTACCTGTACAGGTACGATGCGCACTAATGAACGCAACCACTACCGCCAGCCAGGTAGCCCTTATGACGTCCGGTAGAGAGAGAGACAGCATCTAAAAACTAAACTGGCCTACCTGAAATTCTTATTTTTTTGGCGTTGCTAGCTCTCGTACTATTAGAGACGTGTGATTTTATTCATTAGTCTTCTATATATATACAATGTGATGGATTCATTCACGAGGTAAATTATATATCATTGATTAATTCAGAGTTAAATGAAAAAACGATTTTTTTAAGATAGTACAGACTTAACCTGTGTCTATTGTGGAACAAGATTCGGTCCTAGGAGAATGATATTGAAGACCATTGATATTGAACTTGATAATTTATCAGGATCATATAGGAGAAGGTCAAGTCTGAGTTGAGATGGCAGAAATTATCATGTGATTATGATACACAAAGCTCCCTGTAATACATTGGTATTGTTTTGCATAGCAATAAATTAAAAATTGGTTGTTAAATTTTTACAGACCTCCTGAACCTAACTTAAAATTTTTATCGAGGATCTGAACAATTTGCTATCTATAGTTGCTCCTACTGTAGATGAACTGGTTTGTTTGGGAGATCTTAATGTCGACTTTTTGAAAACTGATAATACCGTTTCTCAATGCTTTTCTAGTTATGGCCTTGTACAGATATTGAGGGAGCCAACTCGTATTACCAACCGGAGTGCATCCTTGATTGATCCCATATTTCTTACTGATACTGACCTTGTCATTTCTTCGGGAACTTTACCTGCCGATGAAATATCTGACCACATGATGGTCTTTTGTGAATTGAACCTGAAGGTGCCCTCTTCATGCCCAGAAACATACATATCGTTGTTACAAAAATTTCAATTTTAACCTTTTTTATCAGGATCTTTTGGCTTTGCCCTTTCGCGATATTTTTCAGCTTAGAAGTTTGACATTAAAATAGAGAGATTGTATAAGATGATGTTGGAATTGTTCGATAAATGGGCTCCACTCAAAACCTGTCAGGGTAAGTAACCCGGGCACCTTGGATTTCTGAAACAGCTAAAATGTTGATGAAGCAAAGGGACTGTTTGTTTGCTAAATACAAGATGAATAGGTGTACTGCACTTCTGGAATCTTATAGGAAAATTCGTAATCAGGTGGTTGGCAGGGTTCGGTTAGATAAAAAACAATACCTGAACGAACTATGTCAGCGGGGTGATTCTAGAAAGCTTTGGGGTGCTTTGAGTGAACTTAATAAAACAAAATAGTAAATATAGTCTTCCTTCTCATCTTGCTGATAGTGATAAATAAATGAACACTTTTCATCCCTTATGCATTTGCCGACTGAGGCTTGTGAGGAGAAGATATCTTATTACACTCAAAACAAAATGGGTGATCATCCGCTTTTCAATTTCTCTCTCACCGACGTTGAAGAGGTTAACAAAGTACTGCATAGTTTGTCATCTAATGCTGTGGGTAGTGATGGTATATCTCTCACGATGCTTAAGTTATGTAGTCCTGTAATAGACATTTATCTGATGCATATTTTCAATTGCTGTATTGAAACAATTATTTTCCTTCTTCTTGAAGGCTAGCATTGGAATCCCTTTGGCTAAGGTGAGCTCTCCCGAGATTTTCTGACTTAAGACTTATAAGCATTTTGCCCACCCTCTCTAAAGTTTTCGAGAAAATTTTGTCAACTAGGATGTATGATTATTTCACCTGTCATAGCTTGATACCATCATGTCAAAATGGATTCAGAAAGGGTTTGAGTACGATGACTGCCCTTGCTAATGTTTCTGATAACATTTTTAGAGCTTCTGATAAGAAGATGGTTTCCGTGTTGTTGCTTCTAGACTTTTCGCGAGCATTCGATACCATCAATCACAAACTTTTATTTGCTCTGTTACATTATTATGGATTTGATGAGTCGGCGGTGGCACTGATAAAGTCGTATTTGGCTGAGCGGTTCCAGGTTGTGAAGTCCAGAGATAAAATGTCAGACAAGGTGGGAATCACATGTGGGGTGCCTCAGGGCTCTATTTTAGGACCGTTGCTCTTTATTATATATACCGCGGAAATTTTGAAATCGGTTGAAAATTGTAAAGTTGAAGCGTACGCTGACGATACTCAGTTGCATGCTAGCTTTTCAGTAGCTGATGCGCCTCAGTGTGTTCAGAAGATCAATGCTGACCTCTTGAAGATCTCTAATATGGCCTCTAAGTTCTGTCTCAATTTGAATGCTTCCAAGTCACAGGCCATGATTTTCGGAAGTGTGATTCAGGTTGCAGCTGTGGAACCACTTTTGGGAGCGATTCATGTTAACAATGAGCCTTTACAGTTCGTTCCATGTGCTAAAAATCTCGGGCTAAAATTTGATTCTGACTTGCGTTTCAGATCACATGTTAGGGATATTGTGGGTAAGGCTTATGGTGCTCTCAAGGTGTTGTACGGTAGCAGACATCTCCTTAACTTCGACCTCAAAAAAAGTTGTGTGACTCCTTAGTTCTCTCACGATTGAATTATGCAGACGTGATATATGGTAATTGTTTGGACGTTATTGAGCAGAACAGACTTCAGAAGGTGCAGAATAGCTGTGTTAGGTTGATTTTTGGCATGAGGAAGTTTGATCCTGGTATAAGAGCCAAAATTCGCGAGCTCAGTTGGCTAAACATGAAGAATAGACGCACCCTTCACTTTGCTGTATTTGTCCACAATATAAAGAGAACTCACTATCCTAAGTCACTTCATGATAAATTAATTCCTAGTTCATCTTTGCACTCTCGTTTCACTAGATACAGGCATGATCTGTCGATGCCACGTTTCAGTACATCTCTGTTCAAAAGAAGTTTCACCTATAATGCTGTCTCAGCTTTCAACACATTTCCACCTGAATTCAGAACATTGGGAGTGAACTCTTTCAGATCAGCCTTTAGGAAGTTTTTAATGGACTTGCAATAGATTTTTTGGTTCTTTTACCTACCTCGGAGCCTTTTAGCCAGCTGTGTTTTGAAACCTAAATATGTGGCACACCTTACTGTAAATTTTTTTTTTGTTTTTTTTTCTTTCTGTTTGTTTGTTTTTTTCAAATATCCATCATTTATCGTTTGTATTAAAATTTGCAAGGTTAAGTTGATTAGCTTTGTGCTAGACTTCGCCTTTTTGGTAGGGTTAATATGTATATATGTGCATAATATATTTATGTTTCTTTCCTGTATCAGCACTGTATCTTTCCCTACTAAATAAAGTCAATTATTATTATTATTATTATTATATTTTGCGTGTGCCGATTGTGCCATGCCCCGCCAACCCCATCCGAAATGTTTCTGAATCGTGGACTGATATGCAGTTTAACTGTTAATTGATACACACAAAAACACAAAGACAAATTTTCGTTCATCCTCCTGTACAAAAAAAAAGGAAGAAAGATGAGTAGCCAGGAACTGATCAAAAATGCTACTATAAAACAAGAGTTGGTGTTACGAAAAGTGGAGGAACTTCGACAAAGTGAGGAGTGACAACAAAACTGGGAATTCAGAAGTAGGTACCTGAAGTTTTTTAACAACTTCCAGGACATATACTTTAAAGATTAAAGTTTATTCCAATTGTCACTGCCTTCACTTCAGGGGTGAGTACTCATGCTTAGAATTTGCAAACCGATTTAGGTTATTTTAGACAGATGTGTAAAAATGCAAAAACGTTGGATGGCTAATCGATACACATTGAAACAGGAAACTCTTAGTGTACTAAAAGTTCGAGAAGGTGAAAAGCTTCTTCTGAAACAATATGGTGAAAATTACAGCAAATAGACAGTTGAAATTTTACGAAGTTATAATAAACAACAACCATCGTCACTCTAGAACCGAGAAAGAGGAAGAAGAAAGATTCTGTGATGAACGCCTGAAGAAAATTCATTGAGAATTAGAATTTTCCTGTTTTTGCTTTTGCTCTCTATCAATTTCCGATTTTTATTATTGTGTTCTATATTATTCGAATGTGAGTTTCATTACAATTCATAAGAATAAAGTTCATTTTGAAGTACATACTCATTGCAAAAATTGATGAAAAATAATTTTTGAGGTTGAAATCACAATAAAAAATCTCTAAAAAAAACGTGTTTGATTTCGAAATCGGCCAAATCCAAACAATAATTGAAATTATGATTCGGCTATGAAAAATATTTCATTTTCGCTGGTATTAGCCTTCATTGTAATCCACAACTTACCATTAAATACAATTTTTTATTAATGATGTTTCAAAAGAACGATGCTCTTTTCAAGTGATTCAGAATAAAAATAAGCATAAATATGAACAGATTACTCACCACCTAAACTTTAATAATGCCTTTGCTGATACTGCAGCAATTGCTCACCTTCCTCCTGGAAGAGAGGAATAGATAAATGAAAATAAAAATATGATAGAAAAATATTGAATGCTGTGATGAAATTTTTTAATGATGGTTTCTTGAACAACAGAACTGGAGAAAAATTCTTTCCAACGAAATAAAATGAAAGCTTCAAATAATGGTTCTCAAGCTGAATAACAGTGCGGAAGAAAAAGTTTAAATTAAATACAGTTTTATTACTGGGTCAAAAAATTCGATTTCACAATAATACACAGGGTGTTTACTTTTGAAGTGGCATAATTTCAAGGGGGGATCATATGAGTGATTTGCAACGAAATGTCATATAACACATGGACGGAATGTTGTCGGTTTTTCTCAATCTAACATTTCTCGATTTCACGAATATTTGATTTTTTTTTTCTTCAAAATGATCTTTATTTAGTTTTCCTTATAGTCCCATCAAAGTTGACAGCATATTCTTAAATGGCAAAATTTTTTTGAAAGATAAGAGTGTCTGTGTGCAGAAAAAATTATTATTATTATTGCGGGGAAGAATATCACGATTCTGAAGTTAACAACATTAGTCCGATTTTTCAATGTTTTCTCGATGAAAAATTAATAATTATGCACACGTTTTATTTTCAGTAAAAATACCACCATTTAGTCTTCTTTCGAATTACATGTCAACTTTTGTGCTAGCTGCTCATCGTCCGCCATAATATCATGGCTAACATGATAACAACGAAAGTCCAAAATTCCGAACCTAAACTTGCTCTGAGTCGAAGCTCTCTATATCTTTCTTAATGCCATATTATGAAAAACATCAATTTATTCACGAATAAATGAACATCCTTCCTCAATACATTTGACCATCGTTTTCTTACTGAATCTACAACTCTGCAGAGTTCATAGCGATTCTAGCCATTTCATTCAGCACAACACAATTTTATTCTGTGATGAGATTCGTCCGAGTCTGAAAGCGAATTAGTTATACTCTCTCTTTCAAAGTATTCTAGACTTAAAAATCCAAAGGCGTAAGGTCGGGGCTCCTTAGTGGCCATTTGACCGTGTCTTCCAATCCCTTGTATCGCAATATATTCATTAAATAGATCTTTATATTAGGACTATTATGTGCAGGGCAGCCATTCATTTGAACCAGACATTGTATCTGCTAGACAAGTGCATTTCATCATCCAATATGTCTATCAAGTTGCGCTAGATCAATCTGAGATGAATTCTTCAGCATTAAAGTTACCGATCGGTAAGTATAAAGGTTGACACTCACTTGGACGAGACGAGACGAGACGAAGCGAAGAGTTGTTTTCCGCAGGCACGATTTGCACTGAATCAAACGATTCTGATCTTCGCTTCGCACCTCCACAAGTGAGCGTCTACCCATTTGATTCAGTGCAAATCGTGCCTGCGGAAAACAACTTTTCGCTTCGTCTCGTCTAAGTGAGCGTCAACCTTAATGGTCCGAAAAGTTCTCCACTCATGTTGATACTTAACCTCATGTTGATACTAATTAATTTATGTTGGAAATGGAAAACCACAGTTGCACGAGGGTCTTTTTTTCGGCCATACATCGCACCCCGGTACGCCACTGACACTCATCCAAGAAATGCAAAATTGAGTTAAATATGTATTAGTTGTCCTAAAGCACCCCTTTACTTGGTGCAATAACGTTACTTCTGTAGTACGCATAGTTTCCTAAGAGGGCTACAGTGTCTTTGTGGTTTTGGAGCGAAACACGGTTACGCTGGGAGCTACACTGTTGTACTAAGGTAATTGTGTCATAATATTTTCTCGATTCTGGAGCAATGGTGACGCAAGATGCAGTAGTTGTGACATTATTCTCTCCAATATTTAAATATTTTGAACTACATCAATGAAAAACTGTTAAAAAGTTTATGTTCATTTCGAAGAGTTTTT
>CM024240.1:5101912-5198820 GCA_013421045.1 Propylea japonica
AAGTCTCGTTTCATGAGAGAGAATGGGCGTTCAAGCGTAAAATAATACGGTTCGATGGATTCATCTCACTGGATGCGACCGTGACTGTAGGTTAAGGCCTGATTGCGTCAGCGAAATCAGTAGGAATACAGTCGTTTCCATTGGAAATTTATCCGTTTTGTTAGCCGTCATCGATTTTTCGGTCTTCCGAACTTTTAAATAAGCCATACTTCGCTTTTCACCGCCCACGTCAGCACTTTTCAATGTTTTTTCATCAGGTCTCAGTACTCTCATGATTTTTATCCACGTATTTCATATTTTCCTATTATAAGTATGTTTACTCATCCAACAAACGGAAAAAGAAACAATTACAAAGATTTTCCAACTTTGCCTGAAGAAGGAGTCTGATATACCAGACACCCAAACGTTTCCTTTTTCAATTTTACTGTTAGGCAACAATTTTCAAAACCAATTCGCCCTGACAAATAAGTGCAAAGATTTACGCAGGAGCATTTCATCATAATTAAAAATTTTTTAATGGTTTCTGTATCGTAGACTGGGAGTAAAAACCTATACAAAGTTTTCTAGAAATGCAGAATCCCTCCCAGTATACTGTGTGGTCAAGTTAGGAACTCCGATTCAAGAAGAAAATAAAAATCAACTATCAGGTCAATTTTAAATTTTTTTTTACGAATAATGCTGAGCTCTTTGGGAATTCATTTCTTAAAATTAGGCTCTCCAAATGTCCACCGTTTTTCTGCTCGCACTCTTCGCGTCGAACCCCCAAATCGGTAGGAATACAGTCGTTTCCACTGGAAATTATCCGTTTTGTTAGCCGTCATCGATTTTTCGGTCTTCCGAACTTTTAAATAAGCCATACTTCGCTTTTCAACGCCCACGTCAGCACTTTTCGTTGTTTTTCATCGCGTACTCTAATTATTTTCCTTCAATTCTGTCAGAAATTCCATCGTGAGGCTTTATCTCGTAAGGCAAATGAATTCTGAATTATTTCTGTTTCAGAGACTGGGAGTGAGAACCTTAAAAGTTTTCTAGAAATGCTGAACCCTTTTAGATTATAAAGGGGCTTTCCAATCAGAGTTGTTATTTGATATTCAAAGATAGTTGCCATTTTTCAATATAAATCATCGGATGTTTATTTCATCATAAAGAAGAAGCTATGCCATTAATAGTGGAGATTAACATCAGGCAATTGACCACCACGACCATGCTTACAGGACCATATCCTCTTAATGAAAATCTTCATAAACAAAGCGCAAAGTGGCTGCCCTATGTCCTCGAAAGCCTCACGAATTCCATCTTTGAGGTCTTGAATTGACGCTGGACTATTGGCGTAGATCTTTTTTTTCACATGGCCCCAAAAGAAGAAGTCGCAAGTGTGTTAAACAGAGTGTGCTTAGTGCTCGTGAAAGCACTCGAAGCACTTTTGTGCTCGTAAGCACAATGCTCGCGAGCACTAGATTGAACCAGTACTTAGTGCTTGGTGCTTCGCGAGTTTTTTGAAAGGGCTTAGTGCTTTAGTAATTCGAAAAAGTGCTCCCAAGCACTTTCAGAAATTACCAAGCACTAAGCTTTATGGAATCGTTGGAACATGAAAATGATTTTCGCCGGATTGGAATAGACAAAGAACTAAAATATAAATTTTTATTCGGTCCACCTCTATGGATATCCAAGTTGTTAAATCTTTCCTTCATTATAACTCTGGTGTTTAAAAAACGATCTCGCTGTATGTTATGGACTGGAACAAGTCTTTATGTTCTCATTATTATGACTCGGAGAACAAATTGTATGTTGTATGGCGAAATTGTTTTGAGAATTCTATGGAGCACACTTATTTGTAATAACAGCTCGAATTTCTGCACCAAATTCTTTATTGCGGTCCGACGAGGTGCTTCACGACGACACAGAATGTTGGAGTTTACGAACTGCCAAATATTTCACCATTTTTATATTGAATTTCAATATTTCAATGCGTTCTTGAAGAGTGTATCGTTCCCATTTTTATTACTGGCGTAGTTTCTACTTGTTAAATGTCAAAAAATGACAGCTTCAAACGTGATATCTACCAAAATTACACATAGTATCGAAAAACCCTTTATTTCAATAGATATCCTAATAAGTGAATTATTCTTTCGAATAAATACAGATCCCATGAGATTCAAAATGTCTTTTTCAAAAAGAGCACCTATTGTAGTGTAAAAATATGAATATAAAGTCGTTATAATGTGAGATACAGAAAAAAATTATTCAAATATTGATTACTTCGATGAATTCATTCATTATAAATAATGAGAATACTAAGTGCAACAATTAATTTAATTTTATAAATTATTATTGCTGGAAGTTATGCTTGAAGTAATCAATAGATGTCGAACAGGGAAGTCGTTATTCAAACTGACATCATTACCGCAATGATAAAGTATGAACTAAAGATGATGCAAAAATATGCCAATATGTTTCTTGTTAACTGTTTCTGCGAAAGTAATAAAATAACTAAAACAAGAAATCCACTCATGAAATAAACAGTGTAGCCAAAATATGAGATGTTTCATGAATCATAGCTGGCTTTGCGGCTCGTTTCAGAAAGCGAGATCTTTCATATCTCATCTTCTGAATAAACCAGTGAACTCCTTCATTCGACTACGGAATTTCCGACCAATGTTCTGACCGTCACTTACGTATTCATGGAACACGTTCCGTTTGGAAAAAATGGTGGGTCGTATTGAAAATGCCGGCATTTATTTTATATATTTTTCCGGACCTGAAGTCCTCATAAAAAACTTTCGGCAGTCGGTTTTTTGTATTTATAAAACGGACGTTTGATGCCGATTTATATTCTAGAATATATTATGTACTATATAAACATTTCCCAAATTGACCTTTGACCCCCCCTCATTTTCGTCGAAATGAGACAATGTTGGATAATAAATAATAATAAATTGTATTGTGTAGGATTTTCGTGCTGCAGAAAAAATCAATTTGAAAATGATCACTCTTGACCCTGTAGTTCGATGTCGAACTCTCCCATCAAAGATAAAAATGAAAGCAAAATATGGACCTATCCAGTTATTACTTGTGTACTTGAAGGAAATATTTCCTGACAAATGGGTCGATTACATTGATATACTTTACAAGCCGCTAATGAGCAAATTTAGAAGCGAAGTGAATTAGCTTGTAAGATTGTGATGATTACACACCAAACTGTCTACTCGCTGAGTAGCCAACAATCTAGCGATCCAGGTGAGGTTTATGTTTGTATCGTTGTCAAGGATCTAAGATAAATGTCAATACTTTTCAAATTTAAGAACCAGGAACCACCGAGTAGATGAGAACTCCAGATTGTTCAGTAGTAACTGTGATTACACACGGCTTGTTTATATACCAACAAGCCAAAACGCCAGCGATTTTGCGTGTAAAGTAGCCCAGCTTTCAACTTTAGTCGCAGCTTTTTTACAATCAGATTGTTGGCTTGTGAACACGATTACAATGAGCGAATTTACAATCAGCTAATGAATTCGCTCAGTAGCAGCTTGTAAAGTATCTCAATGTTATCGACACATACCTAATGCAATAGATTATAAAATAAAAAAAATTGAGCGTTCATTCAAAGATATTCTCTTCCATAAGTTATACTTAGTAACCAGTTGCTATGGAAAATCGTAGGCCCTGACAAAATGAATCAAGTCCATGGGTGCTATAGAATATTGAAAAATTGCATTAACTATTATTATGCTTTCATGGTTGAACTTGCATATTCCTTAATTATGAATTGATTATAGAGGTAACCAGATCATTTTGATCTCTTTTTAACGGTATTTTAAGTTCAAGATATATTTACTCGTTCGAAAAGAGTACGGGAAAGTAATTTTTCCAAACAGTGCTAGAAAGTACTTATTTAAGTTGTTTGTAGGAATAATATTTTTCCTATACCAGGACCAGACATTTGGGGCAGTATATTCATAGTCATCTCTTAAGGTGAGGGTGAGTATGAGTGTCAGATGGCCCTTGAGTAGCTGTAGCTGTTTCATAAAGCATACTCATTGATTGGGCTGTCAGCCTCAACTTCAGAGGAGGCACTTGCACCCATGAAATGAGTATGCTTTATGAAACGGCTACAGCTACTTAAGGGTAATCTGACACTCACACTCACCCCCACCTTGAGAGATGACTGAATAAGGCCCTCGTTTATTTTTCTTTCAGTTGAGAAGGCTGATTCATCGTATATTATCGAAACTACACATAATCACTCACCTGCATATTACAGATTTTATGTCTGATGTGCTCTCCTCTGCAAGAAGTTCCTTTACACGATCTTATCTGATGTGAAACTCCTCCATCACAAGACCTTGAACAAGCGGACCACTCTGACCAGGGCAACCATCCCCCACTTCTTGTATCTACATCTTGAAGTTGGGATGATAGTTCCTAAAAAAAATCCGAAAATGAGTTTAGTTTTTATTACTTATAAAACAATAGTTGATTACGCAACGAGCGTATAATGAGAGCTATTATTCACGAGTTGAAGTTTAGGCTACGAGCCGTAGGCGAATGGCCTAAATCACCGAGTGAATAACAGTCATTCTGCGTGAGTACCTAGCATACTATACTTTATCCACGACTACTGAATATACAGTGGAACTTTCCCATAACAAATGTCTGTATACGAATTTCGTACGGGACATTGCACTTTGGATCCAAATTCCATGTTAAAAACACCCTCTAAAACAGAGTAAATGCTCGAAAGTCTCGAAGACAATTCTCGAAATATTCAAAGAACATCGCTATTTGAATGGGTATTGGTAGAAAGGTGTAAGGGTGGGGTTTTTCCGCAATTTTTCCGGATGTACGTAATAAATATCGACCTTAAATTAAATCATTACGGCGGGCAGAGAGATGAAACAGTTTTAAATTCACCCCTGCCTAGTTAGTTTCAATCTAATCATCACGCTAGTACGAAAAGTTGTGCGAAAATGTCTGCAAGGAAGTGCTTAAGTTTGAATGATAAGCTTAAATTTTTCAGTGAAGTCGACCGCGACATTGTTGACTATAGAAACATATTTTCTGTATAACGAATTTTTTTTGCGGATTTAGCGCTTTTGTTAAGGGAGGTGACAAGACCCTTCTATCTATTACAAGTGTTAAAAAAGTCAAGTTGACAAATGAGAAATTTTTGGAGAAACTGGGGCCTATTGCACCAAAATACTCTGCAACTTTTCACTTCGCACTTTGCATTCTGAAAAATTTCAAAAGTGAATATTAATTATGTTGCAAAAGATTTCTTCCAACATTCACTTTCTACGAAGTGTTTTTCACTTTGCACTAGACTTTCACATTGTACTTTTCAATTATAAATGCGTTTCGTGTAACGTAATTCATTTGAAAAGTGAAAAGTTGCAAAGTATTTGGTGCAAATAGGCCCTGGTCATTGTATATTTGTAATAAAAATTGCTTTAACTGATGTAGTTGAAGTAGATTTGGCTCTCGATTGACATTTTTGTGTTAGTTTGGAGTACTTAAGAATACTGAAAAAATATCAATTTGAGGAATATAATATTGAAGCTGAATCTATGAAGCACCTGAAAGCAGTCTGTGAATAAGTGTCCAAAAACAGGATAAGATGATAATATAATTCCAAAATACGTGATCCAGAACACGAAGACCAGTTTCAACTAGTTTCTTCAAATTCAAAGAATCGGTGCCGAATTCGACCTTTAACCTTTCAGGAGAAAGGTAAGATTGTTCGACAGCTTTGACGAACCACTAGAAAAGGTTCGATTTTCCGGAAACTTTGACACCCACAACGAACATAAGTTTTCGTCCAATAATTCCGTTACTATCTTTTTGTTCTGTCGGAGGACACCATCCAAATTGGATTTTCTCCCACGTTTGTCTAACGTCTTTTTATCACAAGACGAAGGCTCATGTCTGCTGATTGAGTTTTGTAGTTGAGGGTCCTTAGTTATCTAAAGCTCCCTTTTCTTCTTTTTCTCTTTCAATCGACAATATGAAATTTCTAAATTCAAATCCGACAGATTTATTTCCTTCAGGAAGTATTTCCAGAGGCATGTGTGTGAAGATTATAGATTATTTATTACACATGTAATGTGAACACTATGGCTACAAAATTCTGCATGAACATTCACTGTATCAATCTCTATTCATAAAATGAATTTCATTCGAATCGGATATGTCCGGTCTATTTAGACCAAAAATGAGAGTGAAGTTACATAAAGTCCCAACAGCTGAAATTCAGTTAAATTGTTCAAAATATAATTATAAACAATGTCCAGAAATTCCCCATCATTCCCCTGTAAGGAAAAAAATTAATTCGAGGTCAAAGGTCAAAAAAATGAGTTTTTCGCGATTTTCAGCAAAACGGTAAGTTTTATCAGGAAAGCACTTCAGACAAAAATTGTAGATCATAAAATTATCTATAAAAAATGTATCACTACTTTTTTCTTACGAGCCACCGTTCTGAGATATAACGATTCAAAAAGTTATAACTACGCGCTGAGTACACTACCTCATAGGTGGCGTGGAATAATGTGTGGATATTATGACGATATCGACTTTTATAACTTTTTGAATCGTTATATCTCAGAAACGGTGGCTCGTAAGAAAAAAAGTATTGATACATTTTTTATAGATAATTTTATGATCTACAATTTTGTCTGAAGTACTTTTATGATAAAACTTACCGTTCCGCTGAAAATCGGGAAAAACTCATTTTTTTGACCTTTGACCTTGAATTAAATTTTTTCTTACAGGGAATGATGGGGAACTTTAGACATTGTTTATAATTATTTTTGAACAACTTCACAGAAATTCAGCTTGTTGGGACTTTATGTAACTTCGAATGTCTAAATAGACCGGACTAATATTTTTCTGGAAATTTGAAGTTTCTTCTTTTCAATATTCCAATTGAAGTTTCTATGGTTCTGTTTACACTATGGCCACAAAATTTCTTATGAAGCTTGTTGTTGTTGAGCATCTTGCATATGGCCGCAACATTTCATTTCAATAGATTTTGTTTTGTATGAGATATTGAGGCACAAAAATTTTGAATGGCTATATTTTATGGAACACCCTGTACGATATGGCTGGTTAACAAACTTAACCGAGTCATTTGGGAACCGAACTCATCCTGAAAATTTCAAGTCTCTAGGACAATCCCTTCGAAAGTAATGGGGCGGCGGCGGCCCCACGGACAGAATTGAATTTGACCACGAATTCATGTTTGTAACCATTTTCAGTTCAAAATTCGAAAATTACAGACATTTGGGTAAAACGATTTATGCACTTGGTTCAGGAGCGTTTATTGTTTTAATGAAAATGTTTCACCTGCCCTAAACATTTCATCAAATAAAGTATTCTCCAATGCTTTCAGGTTATCTTGTTGAACATATGAATTTGAAATCTAAATATCTCGAGCATACTTATAATTATGGTGTATTTGAACCATTGAAATGTGTAAAAATATGTAGAGCCTTCCATTTAAATAAAAATTTAATGAAAAAATTTGATTATAAGAGAAAATTCCGAAAAATAATTTCACGGAAATAGAAATTTTTCTTCAGAAAAAGAGTACTAAACATTCACGAGCGGTTTTTACCATTGGTTTTTGCTTGAAATTTGGCCTGCAGACACGAGCATGAGTGTTTGTGAATCTTTGTAAGAAATAGGACTTTTCATTGAAAAGTGTCGAATTTTGCCCAGACTATACTTGTCGCAGTAAATCTAATACGCAAAAGAAGACATTCATACTAACATAGTTAATATTTTTTTCTAAATACGTGATTCAGGTTTGCGTACTTGAATCAGAAGCATTTTATACTATGAAGGGAATTCTCGAATGATGAGAAATTCTTTTCTTTATCGTAATTGCTTTTAACGTTCGGTCGCCTAATCATCTAATTTGATCCAGTTTCAGTTCAATCCAGAGACCCAAGACCAAATTTAATTGAAGTTGGTTGAGGAAAAACCGATAAAATAACGATGATCTCGCATTTCTGAAGGAAAAATCTCATTTCATCGAAGGAATATTTCTTTATCTCGAATTTCTGAATTAACACGAATCGTTTCATCTTTACTTTTTGCAGATCAACGATTTTTATATGAGGAGAAAAAACTGATTGAGAGAAGTTTTAGATGTTTTCATGAAATTTTGAATGAATGGATAAGTGGAAATGATTCCGCGAAGAATCAGGCTAATCAGTACTGAAGAGAAAAATGAAACTCTTTTCAAAACAGACTCCTCAGGAAACGCATATGAATATAAATTCATATTTAGGCGATTCACTTATCTTGGTAACCGATTTTTTTTCATTCTGTTGGCGGTCTTTGTTGACTTGACATATGCCTAATAGTCGGAGAAAAGAATTAAGACGCCAGGCGTCGCGGCGCTATCAAGAATTGTTTCTCCAGGAACATACCTTTTTTATTATTTCATTCAAAGATGATCACATTATGAATAGTTCTAGAATACGTTTTTTGTTTTATTTATTTACGTTAGCAACCTGTTTCATGTTGACTCTATTCCATAGGTATGATGTTTCATAAAATCAACATGGTTGAAAACACCCTCCTGGCCAAAGAGCAGTCAATTGAATATTTTGTGTTTGATTGAATATGAAGGAATTTCGAAGGACAAAAGCGATTATTATAAAATCAAAGATATTTGTAGCGAACTATTTCTCAATCATTATTCATCAGATATCATTTTTATAACAATAAACATTTTTTCAATAACAAACGAAATATTTCAAATCCTATGTTGTATATAGCGGCCATTGGAATCCATACATAAATTATATCTTTTCCTTAGTTCATTATGAGGTACTTTGTCCAAGTGAGCCCTCATATTTAGGCCAAAGTAACTTAAGCTAAAGGAAATCAGGAAAAAATAGGTATATCTATGAATGGATCATATAATGGGCGGTATATAAAATACATGATTTGACATTTTGAATTCATTACGAAAAAATGTTTGTTATAAAATATGATATTTGACGAATATAATGATTGAGAAATAGTTTGCTACGAAGTCTCTTTGATTTTAAGAAACACAATCATATCTATACTTCATTCACGAAAGTTAGAGCGCATAGTGGGCATTTGTTTATTTATCTGAAGTTGGCAGTATTCGCTGTAATAACGTAAAATAAAGTCAACGTTGCCGAATGTACCGGACCTCGTTCGACGAGCTGGGAGTTATCAGGAATTCTATGCAATATTGACAACATTGCGTATCAATCTGACAGGAAAATAAACAACATAACCTAAATTTTCATATACACACAGTGGAATATGCCAAATTGTCATGGCCAACCGAAGGCTCAAACTTTCGTGAACGGACTATATGTTTCTGAATCAAGGCATACTGTCATAATACATAAAAAATAAATGGAATAGAATCAACATAACACACGCTGTAGGTCGCTAACGGTGAGAAATAGAAAAAAATGATATTCGAAAGAAATATTCAGAATTAAATTATCTTTCGTATGACATAATAGAAAGGATATGTTCTTGGAGAAAAAAATGATATCATCTTGATTTTTTCTTCCGACTGCTACATACCTCAAGTCAAATTTGACTCGTACCAATAAATTCTAGAAAAATTAGGGTACTAAGATATTGAATCACCCTGTACAATGTCGTTGCAAGATTTGGTCTAGAAACTGATGAATGATTAAAAAAATAATATTGCAGCAAAATGATTGATATTTCTGAAACAAAACACAATATGTGAGCGTACTATCGAACGATATTGACAAAATTGACATGGCGCGACTCTAAGGCCAAAATGTTGCTCTTGTTCGTTCGAATGATTCTTTCAATTTCATCGTGATCTTTTTGGCTTTTGGTCATATTTCCGGTGTGAAAAGGAATATTTTTGGAAAAATACATAAGTCCCCCTTATCGTTAGTACGTCACTGTAAATTTGTATTATTTAGTCCGTTCGAGAAAGTTTGAGCCATCGGTTGACCATGTCAATTTGGCATATTTCACTATCTTTATTAAAATTTTAGGTGATGTTGTTTATTATCTTGTCAGATTGATACGCAATGTTGTCAATATTCCATAGAGTTCTCTGATAACCAGCAAGCTCGTCGGACGAGCCCGGGTACATTCGGCAACGATGACTTTTTTTTACGTTATAACAGCAAATACTGCCAACTGTAGATAAATAAAAAAAGGCCTACTATGCGCTCAAACCCTCCTGGATGGAGTATACTTACGTATGAGGTCATTGCAACATTTGGTCAAGAAACTGACGAATTATTCGAAAAAACAATATCTCAGCTTTTTTATTAATATATCACGAAAAAAACACAGTCTGTGTGGGTAATATTGAACGATATTGATATTGACAAAACTGACATGGCGCGAAGGCCAAAATTTTGTCACGTGTTTGCCGTAAATCCTTTCATATCAGGAAGATTAGCTTGACGCTTTATAGCCGAATTGGATTGGTCAGGATGATGCCAGTGTTTGTTTTGGGATTAAATGATGAAGTGATAATCGCATTTCTTGGCCGGATATTGTTTTCGGTCATCTCGGGTAACCCACTATTGAACGATAGCCGTCTAGGGTGGACAACAAGACGCCATTGTAATGAATTCGGTTATAAGCTATAGTCCGTTCACGAAAGTTGTCGGTTGGCCATGACAACAGTGGCGTAACTATACCATCTGGGGCCGTGGCAAATTCTTTTGATGGGGCCCTATCAGTAAAATCGTCACGTTGTACTCAGTAATTTTAATGAAGCGTACTCGATTACACGTTGTATTGGAGAGTTCACATTGATCCATAGAAACCTGCATACATTTACAATGAAAAAAAAATAACAATTCAATTTCAATAAGATATGTATTAAGAAGAATCTTTTCTTCGTCTTTTGCGGAACAGAAAGTTCCGCAAAAGACGCAAAAGTGTCTAACATCTTCAAAGTTTAAAGATCGGGCCATAGATTTTCAATAGACAGAATAGCCAAGTTACATAACCTGTCTTGACCTATAGAATTTCTGAAATAGGTTTTTATCAATTTAAGTTTTGAAAATGATCTTTCAGCACTAGCTGTAGTCACAGGAATTGTTAGAGATAACAAATGCAATGCATACTTCAGGAAAGCTGCAGGACATAAAATGAATTTTTATTATTATTAAATCAGCAAGGTCTCTAATACATGAAGATTTTTCTATTTCGTCTCTGAAATTGGATCGAAAACTGCGAATTTCTCTGGCAAAATGAACCAGATATGTCTTTTTTTATATCTCAACAAATTCTAGAGCTTTTTTTCAATAGATCAGTGTCGTTTAAAACTTTCAAAGTAGAAGGCTCCAAAACTCTAAAATTTGAAACAATTTCATTCATTGGAAGGAAACGTGATTTCAGTTGATTTATAATGATGTCCAATCCTCTATAAAATATGTTCACTTTGAAAAAACTTTCCGGATCTAGGAGACGCTTATCTTCGCAAAGCTCATCAAAATGGCGTTTTATTTACCTTTCTCTGAAGAGTTTTAGAAAATTCAGGGGTGCTTTAGAGTCTGCATCGATAGTAAGTAGAATCTTGCAATGGAAATTCAATAACATAATAGAATTGTAGTTTTCGATTTTCTTTTAGAGTGAAGTAGCTTAATGTCATCTGATTTGTCATTTAACAGAATTGTTTTCGTTAGCGCTTTTTTGAATTCAAAAACTGAAGTTTTAAAGCAAAAACGGCATCGTAACGTGAATAGGGATGTCCAATTACAGGTTTTTTGATTGACGGTTTTTTTGACGGTCATAAGAACGTAAAATTTATTCGTTGCAGGTAACGTGTACATCTCTAAAAATGAATAACATTTTTTTTATTTAGGTTGGTTGAAACGCTTAACGATGAACTTAAAATTGTTCTATGGTCTTTAGTTGTCTCACTTTGGATTCTGAGCAGAACTAATAAAAAATAGACTTTTTAACTAAAATAAAAAACTTAGGTACAGTGTGAAAAAATATTTTTGAGCTCGCGGCCCCTTGGGCCGGGGCCCCCTTGGGTCGGAGGCCCGTGGCATTTTGCCACCCCTGCCACCCTCTAGTTACGCCACTGCATGACAATCTGGCATATCCCACTGTGTATATTACAATTTCAGGTTATGTTGGTTAGTTTCTTGTCAGATTGATACGCAATGTTGTCAATATAACATAGAGTTCCCTGATGATTCGGAAGCTCGCCGGACGAGGCCGGGTACATTTGACAACGTTGACTATATTTTACGTTATGACAGCAACTACTGCCAACTTCAGATAAATAAACAAACGCCTACTATGCGCTCAAACTGTCGTGAACGGACTATATATGATCAGTACCACAAAATGACAACAAAGAGATTGTGAAATTTGTAATGTCCATTACTTGACCATTGCGAAGTTGATCAATTAAGTTGGAAGGTCAAATTTTTGCGAATACCTAATACTCAAATACATTCGATTCAATTTTCCACTGAATCAATCCAGTGAAAATAATGAAAGAGAAATACCATTCACGAATGAGAGAAAACTTCCGAATTCACATAGAATATTGGTAGTTTAGGTGGTAGCGAAAATTGAAGGATCTAAAGATTAGACTCGAAGAGTTTAGAACTTTTTGCATATTACTGTTATGAGTATTTCATTCGAAAAATGTTATATGGAAAAGTAATTATCACAAAACAATTGCGTATTTAAGTTATAGTGAGCGATGTTCCTCAGCCGAAATTAAAGTCTCGAAATTTTTCCCTATTCTAATAAACTGATCAGAATTAATTTCTCAGTAAAAATCTGCCTATTTTTGCTAGTTTCTCGATCTGAATTCTTCTTTCAATTTGTGACAAAAATCTATTCTGCCTTTTTTTCGTGTGGGTCGCCGTTTTCACGAAAGAAAAAAAGTTTCTTTAGGCGTATTATGTCTTCACTTTCGTAGTAGAAACATTAAGTTAAGAAATTGAATTTTTTTAAAATAAAAATTTAAGAAAGCCCTGAGCAGGTGCTTTCGAGCGCTCGTTAATTGGTGGAGCAATTTTGTATAGGAAATTGATACTAAATAAATAATAATGCAAAATCTCAGCACAATCGAAATAATATTAGGATAATTATCAAAAAAAGTGGTATATGGAACTGAGTTTTTATCATAAAATCTGAGGAATCACCCCTCAATTTCTTCGGTCTTGTTCTGAAACACCCCGTAAATTTTCTCAATAAAGTCAAATTGATTGTTTCTAAATAATCAATTTGGAAATTGACCTACCTGCTCAGAGAGTTCCTCAGTTAACGATGAAACAGGAGGAAGAGAAGAATTACTTTCTGAATTATTCGAAGCCACGGCACTACATATCTGTAACAAAAAAACGCATAAAGTTGCATAACTAATATCTATGTTATCTGTCGCAAAAAAATATAAGAAAAGCCCTCAGCAGGAGTTTTTGAGCACTCGTTTTTCGGACGGGCAGTAAAGACTATTATTACCTTTCACAGGGATTTGAGATTGATACCAAATATATGAATGCTGAATCTCAGCACAATCGGAATTATATTCTGGAAATTATTCAGAAAATGAAATACGTAAGAAATAAATTGAACAAATTCAATTTTATGGTTTTGATGATGCGACCCTCTTGAAATTTTGCATGAACATTCAGTAGGTATGTTGGTTTTCATTCTCAAAATAAAGTTCAGTCGAATCGGATATTCTGTTATGGAAATATGAAGATTATACTTTCAATATTCTAAATGATTTTTTTATGTCTTGTATACACTATAGCCACAAAATTCTGGATGAACATACAGTATATAGATCTCCATTTACAAAAAAACATTTAATTCGAATCGGATATATTTCTATGGAAATATAAACTTCGTGCAATAATTGGGGATATCAGAGTAATGTCTAAGTCTGGTGTACTATTTATTGATTATAGTTTAGCTTTCGTAGCTGTTTGGCTACTTCATCAGAATATCTACAATAGTCCGGTCTATTTAGACCAAAAAATGATAGTGACATTACATAAAGTCCCAACAAGCTGAATTTCTGTGAAGTTATTCAAAACATAATTATAAACAATGTCTGAAAGTTCCCCATCATTCTCCTTTAAGGAAAAAATTTTATTCAAGGTCAAAGGTCAAAAAAATGAGTTTTTCGCGATTTTCAGCAAAACGGTGAGCTTTATCATGAAAGTACCCCAAACAAAAATTGTAGATCATAAAATTATCTATAAAAATGTATCGATACTTTTTTTCTTACGAGCCACCGTTTCTGAGATATAACGATTCAAAAAGTTATAACTACGCGCTAAGTACACTACCTCATAGGTGGCGTGGAAACGTGTGCATATTATGACGATAACGACTTTTATAACTTTTTGAATCGTTATATCTCAGAAAAGGTGGCTCGTAAGAAAAAAAGTATAAATACATTTTTTATAGATAATTTTATGATCTACAATTTTTGTTTGAGGTACTTTTATGATAAAACTTACCGTTTTGCTGAAATCGCGAAAAACTCATTTTTTTGACCTTTGACCTTGAATTAAATTTTTTCCTTACAGGGGAATAATGGGGAACTTTTAGACATTGTTTATAATTATGTTTTGAACAACTTCACAGAAATTCAGCTTGTTGGGACTTTATGTAACTTCGAATGTCTAAATAGACCGGACTACAAGTAAAGAGAATTCAATAAACTGTGGTTCAATTATTACATGTAAAAAAATTCCTATTTTTCAATATTCCCATTGAATTTTTTTAGTTCTGTTTACACTGTGGCCACTAAATGTTGCATGAGGATTATAATGAGCATCTTTTATGTAGCCGCAAAATTCCATTAGATTGATTCCGTTTTGTCTGAGATATTGAGAAACAAAAATTCTGAATGACTACATTTTATGAAGCACCCTGTACGATTTGGCTGGCTTTACGAACTAAACCGAGGCATTCGAGAACCGAACTCACTCTGAAAATCTCAAGTCTCTAAGACAATCTCTTCGAAAGTTATCGTGCTAACGGACAGACGACTGGTCCCGCGGACGGAATTGAATTTGACCACGGATTCGTCATCAGGGAGTCGAACCTTATCGTTTGAGGCCATTTTTGGCTCAAAATCCGAAAATTACACTCGTTTATGTAGAAGGAGCGCTCGAAAAAAAAGGAGTATTCATGAATTTCTTATATTGATTATAAGAGGAGTATCATATAATAACAAATTATAATGATGATTAATGCTAACAAATTCAAGGGAAGAGCAGGGACGTCAAAATTGGTTCGATTCGTCCTGTGAATTAATCTAAGTGAGCCAGGGGTTGAGGACAGGCAGGAATAATATAATTAATTATCTTTCATCCTAATTACTACAGAACACTGTTTTCCCAACGCGTTTCAAATTAGGTAAATAATGAACTTTCGCTGAAACCAGACTGAATCCTGAATTATTTTGAGCTGATTTTATTCAGTATTGAACATGATAACTGTAGGTATAATATAAATTAGGTTTTCATATAAAATAAGTCATATTTATTACGAGAATGATTATTCTTGACCTCCTTCCAATTTATATTTCGAGTTGACGTAGGTATTACTTTTTTCTAAAATGTGTATTGTAATTGATAATATTGATCGTACAAGTGGGCTGTTATCTTAAAACTAAACGAGTGCTATATCGTTTGAACAAATGTCTGTAATTTTACAATTTTGAGCCGAAAATGATGACTTTGTCATTTTTTGACATTTGACAAGTATAAACTACGCCATCAATAAAAATGGAACGATACTAGCTTCAAGAACATATTGAAATTATTAAAATTCACTATGAAATATGTGAAAATTTGGCAGAGAACATTTTTGATCGAGAACCACCTTGTTAGAAATTGGTGGGAAAATTCGAGCTGTTGGGACAAGTTAGTAATGTGAAGAATAAAACCCGTGCACGTCGCTTAAACAGCCGAGAATATTGCTTCTGTACGGTGAATGGATTGCGCTATCGAAATATGATTAATGATTTTTTATGGCCGAAATTGTATAGTATAGATCTGGACAATGTTTACTTTCAACAAGACGGCGCAACGTAACACACACAAGCAACGAAACCATTGATCTTTTGCGGGAAAAATTTCCGGACCGTGTTATCTTTCAAAGAGGTGATCACAATTGGCTACCGAGATCTTGTCATTTTAGACCTTGCGACTTCTTCTTTGGGGCCACGTGAAAGAGAAGGTCTATGCCAATAGCCCAGCGTCAATTCAAGACCCACAGATGGAATTCGTGAGACTATCGAGGACATAGGGCAGCCACTTTGCGATTTGATTATGGAAAAAATTTCATTAAAAGGATATGGTTCTGTAAGCGTGGTCGTGATGGTTATTTGCCTGATGTAATTTTCCACTATTAACGGCAATCTTCTTCTTTATAATGAAATAAACATTCGATCATTTTATTGAAAATGGCATTTTACTTGAATATCATAATATCACCTCTTATTGGAAAACCCTTTACCTTTGCAAAAATTCATTAAAAATTATACAATTGACGCATGATAGGAATTAAAATCCTACATTCACATTTCAATGATCAAGATCATCATCGACCAAAAATTGCTCTCTGCAATTATTGTTACAATCATAATCTAGTAATCAACCTCATTGATAAAACACTGACACGAAATTATCTTCAACAATGAAGATCCATTACATACTCACGTCATTAAAAAACAATAAATATAAAATATAAAACCCATTAGATCTAATCGAATGTTGTCATTTCATGAAGATAAATCTGGATTTGATTCTGAATGTTTTCGATGTAAATGTTGTACTTTTTTGCGCGCTTATATTTTTGTCCAATTATCAGCGATTTCTCGGTTTGAGCCGGGAGTGGTAATACATACTGGACTCGGTTGGACACGCACAATTCAAAACAGTCTCTATTTCAGTATGGCGAAATTGAAATATAATTTCTTAATTTGATATAAGTGTTATTGGTGTTAAATATAACAGGCTGCCCAGTAACAAGTCCTTCACAGTCATGAAGGAAATACCTAGTGGACGGTTTCGAAGCTAGGGGTGAACTTTTTCTGCCAAAACTTTACTTTTCGATCATTTCTGATTGTGTGGATATTTTTCATCGATATTTGGTAGAGTTCTCCAACACCAAAATTTCAAACAGTCTTGACAAAATAAGAAGTAATAATAAGTATTCGGAAAAATGTTATATTTCTGCCAGGTTCGAAATGTTTACACTGTATATGTGTATGTGTTTGCGAAGAAACCAATATTGGATAAAAAATTCCAAGAGCAGCTCTCGAAATCTCGATATTATCTAAGTTTGGCATACCTGAACATTTTCGAAACATAGATAAATTGAAAATAGTAATCATCGAAATGAATACAATCTCCAATTTATAGGCTCACAGAACCTTCTTCATGCGGACTGGGATGATTTATTCAATGATGTCAATGAGGGAAGAGACAGACCGGTTTCGGCCTTATTAGGCCTAGTCAGTGTCCCATATCCCTCAGAGACAACATCCTATTGAAAACTTCTACATTTTAGACCACTTGTAAGACTCTATCTAGTATTATCCTACAGATGGTGACATCTAGTAGTGAGTACTGAGTAGTGTCAAAATGAGAAGTTCAATCATCACAGATCGCATGCTGAAAGCACTGATTACTTCCTCTTCACTCTTTGAGATGTTAGCAGTGGTCCTATATCAAGGCCTTGATGCAAGTTTCTCCGAGTGATGGAAACGCCCAATTGTATTCATTTCGATGATTACTATTTTCAATTTATCTATGTTTCAAAATTTGTTAGTTGAGCCCCTTAAAGGCAAAGAATTTTTTGTTTGTTATTTTTCTTTATCTTAAATCACTTGGCTTCACTGCCGCCAAAAATTGGGTGTTTCCATCACTCGGAGAAACTTGCATGAAGGCCCTGATGTAGACCACTGCTAACATCTCAAAGAGTGAAGAGGAAGTAATCAGTGCTTTCAGCATGCGATCTGTGATGATTGAACTTCTCATTTTGACACTACTCACTACTAGATGTCACCATCTGTAGGATAATACTCGATAGAGTCTTACAAGTGGTCTAAAATGTAGAAGTTTTTAATAGGATGTTGTCTCTGAGGAATATGGGACACTGACGAGCCTAATAAGGCCGAAACCGGTCTGTCTCTTTCCTCATTGACAACATCTTGAATAATCATCCCAGTCCGCATGAAGAAGGTTCTGTGAGCCTATAAATTGAAGATTGTATTCATTTCGTCTTTCGATGATTACTATTTTCAATTAATCTATGTTTCAAAAATTTGTTAGGTAAGCCTCCTTAAAAGCAAAGAATTTTGTTTGTCATTTTTTCTTTATCTTAAAATACCTGAACATAACGAGATATTTGAATTTTTATGATGTTGAAAGTTTAAAATTTTCTGAAATAATTCATGTGTTGAGGAATCAGCTTATTTTTGGTTCAAGCATTCATTTTTCTTCTATATTCAATTTTTTCCAATCCCCAAAATATGAGACCAGTTTGGTACAATTGTATCTTGAAACAATTTCAGAATATAATGCACAGTACTTCCCAAAATTCATCAATAATTTTATGAATTCGGGAAAATAATGACAAACATGTTATTTTCAAATTGCTTCAGAATAACCAATTGAACCAAACTAGTCTCATTACGCAGGCCGAAAAGAATTAAGTGAAAAGAAAATGAAATATTCAAGCATAATAATAATAATATTTCTTAAACACATGTGACGGGAATCATTTTTTTTAATTTCATCATATTCCACGCACCTGAAAACAGTTGTGGTCATTGTTTTGTTTTCGAAGATGCATAAAATACCTCATAAACTGTTTGACTGAAATACTTCTTCAGTTCTGAAATTCTTCAATTGATTACCTAATAGAATCAGCAAAACCTATTAAAACAAAATCGTTAAGTTCATCTCGAGCAACCATCTATTCAGCAAATATTTCAGAATCAAAAGTAGAAACTCTTCATTAAAAATTCCATTTCTCCACTGCTGTCGTTTTATTGGAAAGCGGAAAACTCTGATCATTAGACTGCCACTTACTTTCCTTGATACATAACTTAATTTCCAATGTTTGCGATAAATTGCTCGAAGCGAACTCCTTTGATGGATTGAAATTATTGGAATGAAGTTCAATGAATTCTAGGAATTCGAACAATCGAATCGGTGGAAACTCAGAGGTTCGTTAGGAAAACTAGGGAATGGATTAACGATAATCTGGAATGATATTGTGGTATAGTTTACACACATTGTCTATGATCTTAGTGGCCCTTAATTTTCTTGAGAAACAAGCAATCTTTATTACGGAAATTGGATGAATGTTCTTGAGCGTTCGTTCTACCTGAGCGAGTGTTATATTATATATTGTTTGTCCAAATGTGTGTTTATTTTCTAATATCGAGCCGAAAATGGTCTCAAACTGTAGGGTCAGACTCCCTGATGACGAATCCGTGTTCAATATCAATTCTGTATACTCCTTTCACATATTATTGAGCGCAACGTAGACGTTTGTTTATTTATCTGAGATTGGCAGTATTTGCTGTCATAACGATGAACAAAGTCAACGTTGCCGATTATACCCAGCCTCGTCCGACGATCTTCCGAGTTAACAGAGAACTTTATGTCATATTGACAACATTCCGTATCAATCTGTCAATAAAACATAGAACATAACCTGAAATTTCAATATACACAGTGGAATATATCAAATTTTCATGGCCAGTCGATAGCTCAAGTTTCGTGAACAGACTATACAGCGTGTCCCATTACTCGACGTCAACCCGGAACCGGGTGAAAAGGCAAGTAATGCTGGTTGTCAGAAAAATATAAAAAAAATCTAAGTTGCATGATTTTAAAATAATGCGCATTTAAAAAAACACGCAAAATTCCACACCCTGTGACAGTCTTTTCGCTCCTGTTGCCACAAATATCAACTTTTTTCTTTGCTGTGTAACCTTGAATAATGCTTGTCTAAACTGTAATCAAAATTTTGATACCAGGTGCTCTAGGTTTCATAAAAATAGGGCTTACTTCTCGGAAAAAATTCGAAATAAACAATTGCCTAGTTTCAACTGACTGTATTGAAAAAAAAATGTACTACGTAGGTTTGGCATGTTTTTTCAAAAGTTGGCGCATTTAGTGAGGATTCCAAAATTATATAATACTTGTTTAATTGTAGCTGCCGTAGTTCAAATTTATTTTCGATTGCCTTTGAATACACTTTTTCGTTAACTGCTTCCCAGTAATAGAGTCCAATGGATTCAAGTCCGGTGAACGGGCCGGCCACGAGATTGGACCAGAACGTGTCCGATCCATCTTCCGGGAAAAAATGTTACCAGAAAAAAAAATTTCAGAGAAATTTCTCAGGAAAAATTTTTTCTGGAAAAATTATTTTCTCTGGAATTTTTTTTCCTGATAACATTTTTCCCGGAAGATGGATCGGACTTTCTGGTCCAATCTCGTGGCCGGCCCGTTCACCGGACTTGAATCCATTGGACTCTATTACTGGGAAGCAGTTAACGAAAAAGTGTATTCAAAGGCAATCGAAAATAAATTTGAACTACGGCAGCTACAATTAAACAAGTATTATATAATTTTGGAATCCTCACTAAATGCGCCAATTTTTGAAAAAACATGCCAAACCTACGTAGTACATTTTTTTTTCAATACAGTCAGTTGAAACTAGGCAATTGTTTATTTCGAATTATTTTTCTGAGAAGTAAGCCCTATTTTTATGAAACCTAGAGCAGCTGGTATCAAAATTTTGATTACAGTTTAGACAAGCATTATTCAAGGTTACACAGCAAAGAAAAAAAAGTTGGAAAAAGTTGATATTTGTGGCAACAGGAGCGAAGGGACTGTCGCAGGGTGTGGAATTTTGCGTGTTTTTTTAAATGCGCATTATTTTAAAATCATGCAACTTAGATTTTTGTTTTAATTTTTCTGATAACCAGCATTACTTGCCTTTTCACCCGGTTCCAGGTTGACGTCGAGTAATGGGACACCCTGTATGTGGGGCCGTCCATCCGGCCGTAAACACGATAACTTTCGGAGCCATTGCTCTAAAGACTTGAGATTTTCACGGTGAGTTCGGTTTTCAAATGCCGCGGTTAAGTTCCTTAACTAGCCAAATCGTACAGGTTGGTCTATAAAATATGGACATTCAAATTATTTTTTCCTCAATATTTCACATAAAACGAAATGAATCGAAAGAAGATTTTGCGGCCACTTGCAAGATGCTCATAATAAGCCTCATGCAAATTTTGTGGCTATAGTGTTAACAAAACCATAGAAAATTCAATTGGAATATTGAACCAATCAGCTGATCGATAGGTACCTACTTGAAATGCTAGACTGGAAGTGAGAACCATAATGCAATATCTCTATGGTTTTGGAATATATTATACCTCTTTGTGAAATACGAATATATCATGTGGAGTAATAAAGTTAATATAATACAAATGTATATCTAAGGATATCTACCTTGAAGTTGAGTTGCCCGAACTAAAGGCGAAGAATTATTTCTTGTTATCAATGTCGAGTTGGTTATTACATTTTCAAAGGTCATCTCTGAAATCTAGACGAATAATATAACGGAAGCATGCAGTATTTAATAGGTCGATTTTTAGGTCGCTTAATTTACATGGTGTCCAGAGAAGATGCGTCTATTTGCAATGTGCATGCACCCTTATGGCGTATTGCAACTCTGTCAGCCAATCCACTGAGTAATCTTAAGTATCTAGGACAATGCCTTTCAAAGTTCTCGTGCTGACGGACGGTCGGCACCACAGACAGAATTGAATTTGAATACGGATTCCTCATTAGGGAGTAGAGCCCTATAGTCTAAGACCTTTTTCGGCTTAAAATTCGAAAATTACAGACATTGAAGCGATAATATAGCACTACGTTCAAGTGAACCAAGGGGCAGGCTCAAATACTACATATCAATTGGCTTTTTCATCAATTATGTTTCAATTTTTCTTCAAAATTAAATTTTTGTTGTCGAAATTTCTGATTTCTAATTTTTATTCGTTGTTTCAACTCCATAACTCTTTAAAATGAATTTCATTTTATTTGATTTTTGTACTTGCCTTTCATTACTCCCGAACTTTCATTTTTCTCTCAAAATTCAAGATAGTCTCAATAATCAGGGAATGGAGGACTTTTTAAAGTGTGTGCATTGAACCACTCTCGTATGAGAGAACGAATCAGAAAGTCTGGTCCTCTCTGAACAACTACACCTCATCTGCGAACCTCCCTAGTGGTGTAATGATCAAGGAAGTAGGCAACGAGAAAAACTTCAGGACATTGCTAAGTAAAAGAGTGGAATGAAAACGAGAATACACCGACTATAACCTCAAGGAAAATACCGTAAAATCGTATACAGATGGTTCCAAAACCTCTACTGGACCTGGCGCTGGGATATATTGGCCAAGTACCAAATTTGCACTGTCGCTTGGCTCCTGTATGAGCATCTTTCAAGCGGAAATCTTAGCTTTTAAAAGATGTCTAGATACAAATTTAGAAAGAAACTATAGGAACTGCGAGACAGCCATACACTCAGATAGTCAAGCTGCTATTAAAGCACACTTGCCAAAGAGGGCGCACGAATTTCACTCATTGGCCCAGAACCCTTCTGTGGTATAGGAAAATGTACCTATAAGAAGGAGTTTCTGGAGAAGGCGAAAGCCGAGAGCGAAAAACTCTGGCGGAATCTCCCAGGGATGGATCAACTAAGAAACAATTACACCTCCTCACAGGCTTTCTTAAAGGACACTGTCGCCTCAGGAAGCAACTGTTGAGAATGGGATTATCGGACACTGACGAGTGTAGGTTCTGTGGGGAGGAGGAAGAAACCCCCATTCACCTAGTCACGGAATGCTTTGGCATTGCCAGCCTAACGAGAGAATGCCTTGGGCGAGAAACTTGTAAAAGTGAGGAACTAACCTAGTTGAAGCCTTCACAGATATAAGATTTCATTAGATCTCTGGAACTGGAATGCGAGCTGTGAAGAGTGTGGCCAGAACAGCTCTGTAAGAGGATACATTAGACCTTGAGATAGCAGTGAACTGTAATTCTCTTTTAAACTAAACTTAACTAAACTAAGACACAACGCTCATATTTCAACTTCCCCAACTATTTAACGAAGGAATTCCCTTCACCAAACAACGCGAATTCCTTCGAAAAAATCCGCGTCACCGAAACTATCAATTCCCGTAACATCCACGAATTTTCTGGTTCAAACGCGCGACATGCCCCCAGCGTAACGGAGGTGGCATCGGCGTCTGTGGCGGCGGCGCTATGTCAGAGATCAAGGAGCTAACATGTGGATCAGAATTCCGAACCCCACGGGAATAAGCACAAACGGATGTAACGAAATTAGGGAAGCGACAAACTGTTTCATAGCTCCCCGGGTTCTCGTCGCGGCGATGTTCGCCCTTAGGCAACTTGTTCAGATCAGGTGTTTACACTGTAGCTGGCTGGTTTCGGAAATGGGGAAAAGCAGATGAAGAATGATTGTATTGTTGTAAATTATAACGTGGGTTGAATTTATTGATCGATGATAATGTTACTCTTATGAGAAACGCCATTGACTACAGATTGGTCGAGAAGAAAAGTGACTACATATTGTCAACCTTGGAGTAATACAGAGATCTGTCCTTGAGTCACTTCTTTTTTGCCGTTTATCATTATTATGTCAATCTGCCGATCTTTCAACCTGCTATAGCCCTTCGGGATTAAGGCTATATCCTAGGAATATCTAAGGAAGGTACAGGTAGTGAGAGAATAAAGAATCAGACAGTTTGGTCCTCTCTGAACAATCACATCTCATCTGCGAACCTTCTAATGACGTAATGATCAAGAAAGTGAGCTCTGAGAAAACTTCAGGACGTTGTAAAGTAAATGAGAGGAATGGGAACGGGAATACACCGACTATATAACCTCAAAGAAAATACCGTAAAATGGTATACCTACAGATGGTTCCAAAACTTCTACAGGAGTTGGCGCTGGGATATACGGGCCAAGTACAAAGTGTGCACTGTCGCTAGGCTCCTTTATAAGCGTCTTTCAAGCGGAAATCCTAGCTATTGAAGGATATCTAGACATAAATCTAAAAAGAAACTATCAGAAGTGTGATATTGCCATACACTCAGATAGTCAAGCTGCAAGCTGCACTGAGCTCCTCAAATAAGATCTGAGAGTGACGGAACAAACTCAATGAGGTAGTCAAGAAAAATAAGGTCTTTTCATTTTGAGTAACCGGCCATTCGGGAATCAAAGGAAACGAAGAGGCCAATACACTTGCCAATAAGGGCGCAAGAATGTCACTCATTGGCTCAGAACATTTCTGTGGTATTATAGGTAAATGTACATATAATAAAAAGTTTCTGGAGGAGGAGAAAGCCGAGAGGAAAAAAACTGGCAGAATCTCCCAGGGAAGTACCATCCCACTAAGTTCCTTCGGAACCTTGAAACAGCAAGATCTAAAAGATATCTGTATCTTGGTAAGAAACACTTACTCCTCTTCACTGGCTTTCTTACAGGACACTGTCGCCTCAGCAAGCACCTGTTGAGGATGGGATTATCGGACACTGATGAGTGTAGGTTCTGTGGTTTGGCATTGCAAGCCAAAGGAAAGAATACCTTGGGCGAGAAACCTTTAAGAGTGATGAACTAGCCTCGTTGAAGCCTTCACAGATATTGGATTTTATCAGATCTCTGGAACTGAAAGACGAGCTCTGAAGGTTGTGGTCAAAACACCTCTTCAAGGGGGCACAATAGACCTTGAGGTCGCAGTGAACAGTAACCCCTTTTTAAACTATCAATTATCAACTATCAACTAGCCCATCGGGATACTTCTCTAATACAATTTTATTGGCTTTAGTTGCGGATGATGCTTCGGTGGTAATAAGAGCTTCATCGTTTGAGGAAGTAAAAAGGCTGTGTCGTGTTCTTGTGAGTAGCTTTGTGTACTGGTGTCACGGGAATAATTTTGTGATTAACATTGGTAGAACTGGGAGAATGTTCCACATTATGTCAAAGTAATCTGAAGCTCATAGTTCACCATTTGAATGGTGACATCATTTCCAAAGGGAGTGCAAAACTTCTTGGCATCCACTTGGAGAATGGATTAAGGTGTTTCAGTCATATCGATGATTCTTTTGTTTTACAGAAGCGAATTTTCCGTATGATATAAAATGTACCTTCACGCCAATCATGCAGAGTTGTTTGTGGAAAGAGATATCCTTATTTTGTCTTCCATCTTCATTTTCATGTTTATTTAGTATGTTAAAAAAACGATCAGAGCATGTTAAACCATATAGCTTTCATAAGTAAAATACTAGAAATGAGGAACTACATTTCCCTAAGCATAGGACTGCTAAGTTTGAAATGTCTCCTATGTACCAGTCCATAAAACTTTATAATCATTTGCCATATAGCGTTGGAGTTCTTAATTATAACAAATTAAGAAGAAACATTAAGAACTTATTGTTGAAAAATGCTACTATACTGTCAATGAATACTGATTTTAAAAATAGTATATTATGCAATGAGCGTATAATTCACGAGGTTTAGACCACGAGCCGAAGGCGAGAGGCTCGAATCATCGAGCGAATAACAGCCATTACATGCGAGTAGCATACTATACTTTATCCACGACTACTGAATATATTTCTTGAAGATTTTAACATTTGGCGACCGTGACAAGACCCTTCCATGACAATTGTGGAAAAAGTCAAGTTGACACATACGAATTTTCTGAAGAACTGGTCATGGTATATTTTGTAATAAAAAAAGCTTTAATTGATATAATGAAAGCAGATATGGCCCTCGATTGACAAGGTATGCCCATATTTGTTAGTTGTAGTACTTTAGAATACTGAAGAAATACCAATTTAAAGAATATTATTTCAAAGCTAAATCTATAGAGCATCTGACAGCAGTGAATGATAATTCCATTATTCTCTTGTGATTAATGGATATTATGAAGGTCGAGCACAGAGACGTACAATGGACGGATTTTACAATAGTCGTGGATAAACATAATTAGGTATACTATTATTTTGTGCTGAGATTTTGCATTTATATACTTAGCATGAATCCCAAGTTCTTTACCGAATTTTTTGGGGTAATAGTATTATTGCTCCACCAATGAACGAGCGCTCAGAACCACCTGCTCAGGCTTAACGTCACGTGCGATATCGGTCTTTTGAAATTGAAGAATAGACACCCACACTATGTCAGAATAAACGTTTGGTTTCATATCCCAATTGTAACTGAATCCTTTCAAAAAACAATACATGTTGAACAATACTTGAAACGATTTATTAGCGATAATCATTCGGTTCAAATTTCAATTGCTAATTGTCTTGTCCCATCTATTAATTTCATTGTAAAATAAACCGATTTCAATGTCAACCGCACATGGCTTTCTAAATTATGCACTACACAGAAATTAATTATGCCTACTCTACAATTTCGACCACATTATGGAATATGTTATTTCGTAATTTCTTCACTTAATGATCCCATCTGACAACCAATGGAATTTGGACATTTGCCCCGTATTAGTTTGAACGATGGACACGAAATACCATAGCAAAGAATATTTGCATCTTCGGAAAATCAATACTAGAACTTGTTTCGTATGCTAATATATTATGTGTTACGACATGTTTTTCGAATAAACGAATTTTGTTTGAGTGAAGTTGACCATTAGTTGTGAGATTGTTGAGAAGTTCGTTACTTTTGTGACAGTTAACTGCAGTGATTGCACCATGAATGTTTCTATAGCCGATTGTGTTGCCATTGTGAGTTTGAAATTTTTTCATCGCAAATTTGGTGTTATTTTGGTATTCGTTATGGTTTTTTTCATTTGAAAGAACAGTAGGGAACAGGTGTACAAAATGACATATACATTCTGAAAAACTTTGGGAATTTCAATGAGAAATTGTATTTTTTTAAAAACTGTCGAACAAAAACAAAGCCCATATTTTCAGCTATAATATAAGCAAGACATTTTCGATATAAGACAAAATATTGTTTTCTAGTTGATGATAACGAAAATGAAAAGAATAAATTAATTTTACCCCACCTGGAGGGTAAAATGACACATTACACTTTTTCATCTATACCGGCTTCCAAGTCATGTGCTAACCACCCATAAACACAGCATTCTAGCCAAATATTACCATATTTGGATAATTTGTGTAGTTACGTACAATATATGCACGCCAAATTTTTTTCTCTCTCGTTCGAAGATAAGAGTTCTTTTTCTTCATCTGACTCCAATTTTGTTGTTATCTTTTTTGTTATTTCTCTTTTTTTTCTACTGAAATATTCATTTTTCTTTTATTTTCTTCGGAATATGGAGTTGAGTGTATTCTACTAGACATATGGTATGTCCTTTTAAGATAAAAAAAAATGACAAACCAAAAATTCTTCTTACTGTTTCAATTTATCTATGGTTCAAAAATGTCAATTTGCCCTCTCAGACGACACTATGCCACTCGCGAAGAAAACGCAATTTAAAAAAAACGACAACTTATTTATAAGATAGAGAGGGTGAAATTTCAAAACCATTAGTAATGTACCTACATAATTACCAAAATTTCAAAACACTCGAAGATTATAGCGGATTTTATTGCGTCATTTCGAAAATTTTTCGATATCAAAAACAAAATTTTCTGTCGTAAATATTATGCAATGGACCTATCAATACTTAATGTAAATCACAAAATCTCAGACACCCTTTGCAACAGTATATTCGTTTATGATTGCAATTGCACGTCGATTTGAGGAAAAACAAGCGCTATTTAATTTTAACCCACTGTGTCATTTTGTACACCATTCCCCTATTATATATTTTATCGCAGTATTATATAAATTGAATATTGTATAATATAGTGAGTTATCAAAATAGTGACAATAAAAAAAATTGTGGCACCCAAAATTGTGATTAGTATTGATAAAAAATATGCCATGTTTTCTACTGTGAAATTTTCGCATTCAAATCGACATCAAAACCAGTGTATATTCCAACCAAAAAAAATAAAATTTTTACAAGGAAGCGTAAAATTTTATTGGGAAACAGTGTACCGGCAGTTTTCAGACTTTTGTGGAATATTCACATGAAAATTGGAACTTTCAATTTGAATTTATTCACTCGATATTTTTTCAGTTTTATATTTTCTCGAAAAACTGATGGAAATCCTATAATTTTTCACTGAATGCAATCAATTCATTCTTGGATAAATAAGTCTACAGAGTTGTTTCACAAAATGCATTATAGTTCATAAAGTTATCAACTGATTCAGAAAGCGTCAATTTTTTTCAATCGGCATGTCAATTAGAGTTCAATTTTCATTGACACGTTTCAATTTACTTATGTAATTTTGGTCGAAAGAAGAAAAATTTTACTGTTTTTATTAGGAAAATGATCCTAATGATATAATTTTGCATGCATAATTCAATAAATATGTACCTTCGAAAATGTATTGAGCTTATTTTTCAAATCTCTAGAACCTCTCAGCACAAGTTTGATTGTTCTCCAGAAAATTTGTTAAAATAAGATGGAAATTAAACTCACTACTTTTTTACAGGCGCTCTTCGCAATCCTGGTTATTGCAGCGAATATCGGAAGCTGAAATCTTCAAATCTTCATTCCATACCAAGCAATATGATTTTCACATTTGAATCTTTCCACCTGGATCTGGATAAAATCCACAGTTGATTGGTCAACACAACATTAACTACCTTATGTGCGAATTATGTAAATAAAAATATGTAAATAAAACTGTATAGAAAATTTGTTTCAGGATTTTGTGTTAGCAAATTTACAATTTTTTATTTGATTTCTATTTCACTTTTCGAGCGCTCATTTTACTTCATGGGTTCATTTGCCCAAATGTCTGAAATAGGAATTGCAGTGTGAAACTAAGGAAGGTCAGGTTCGTTTGGAACAGTAGAAGAATCGAAACATCAGAGCGATGCTATATATCATTCATATAATAAAATGGTGATTAATCAATTCAGGCGACATAATTCATTTATTCTTGCATTTGGAGATAGGACGATACCTTCAAGTTGAGCGATTTCGAAAATAATAAAAAATTTCGAGACATGTTCAAAGAGAGGTAGATGTATATGCTGCTGTTGAAACCAGGAAACCTTTTCCAGAAGACTATATCCAATGAATGAAGTTCTGTGAAAGAATGATGAAGAAAGAAAAAGAATATAAATTTTTTTGAGCAATATCTTATTCACAGATGAGTCATCGTTTTCCATGATTAGTACCTACCTAAACATAACCCATCTGTTTTAAGATCTTGGTCTCGAAGAAATGAGCATCTGAGTATTTAATGTTTTTGGAGAGAAAAAAATATCAATCAATACGAATGCTTTGAAATTGATAACTGTTGTTTCATGAATATGCTTCTGATAATTCTCCGCACACAAATGTGTATCAGAAAACACTTCAGTGTATAACTTTTTGAGCTCTCGTTCCACTTGAACGAGTGCTCTATCGTTTTGTCCAAATGTCTGTGATTTTCTAATTTTGAGCCGAAAATGGTCTCAAACGATAGGGGTCCCTGATGGATTGTCCTAGGGACTTGAAATTTCCAGGATAAGTTCGGGTCCCAAATGGCTCGGTTAAGTTCGTTAACCAGCCAAATCGTACAGGGTGTTCATAGAATATGGCCATTCAATTTTTTTTTTTACGGCCAAATGCAAGATGCTGATTACATACCTCATGCAAAATTTTGTGGCCATAGCTGTAACCTGAACCATAGAATATTCAATTGAAATATTTAAAAAAAAACTTCATATTTGTATAAAAAGATATCCGATTCGAGTGAATTATTTCTGTGAATAAAGATTGATATACTGAATAGAAATTTCGTGGCCATAGTATCAACAGAACCATAGAAAATTCAATTAGAATATCGAATGAAGAATCCTTATAGTTCCATCACAGAATATCGGATTCCAATTATATTTATTTTGAGAATGAAATCATCAGAATCATAGAATTTAATTTTTGTAATTATTTATTTTTTACATATTTAGTTTTTTTTGAATATTTTTCGAATATAATTCCGATTGTGCTGGGATTCTGCATTTATATATTTGGTATAAATCTGAAATTCCATATAAAATTTTGAAGGTAATAGTTACTCCACTAGAGAACGAGCGCTCAATGATTTTCTATAAAAATTTCAATGTAATGAATTATCACACCATCACACCAAGTCACGATATGGTTTGAACCTTTATCCGATCATATTATAACGCACGTTAATTTCAATAATTCCATAATTTACATTGTTCATTGATCAGTGAACTCCAAGCGTAATTTTCTACACACCAGATACCCTGATTTATCATTCCGCTGTTCGCTAGCAATTTAGAGGCTAAAGTTTACAATCCTCAGCTTTCATTACAGCATATTTGCAATATGTGTTGCGGTCGTAAGAGCGCTTGAATACCATGGAAAATGCTTGTTATTTAAAAATGGAATATTGATTTTCCTCTATATTATTATTGGTAATCTGCGTTCAACCGATTAGATCATCGGAATGTCATATGTATAAGGTCTGTTCAAGAGAAAATATGAATTTTATGTATTTTTGAAGGGTGGTCAGAATTAGTAACTCCTGAACTTCTCAAACCTAGGAGATAGAGGAAAATTAATAGTACATTGCAGCCATCATTTTTCGAGAATTTTATAATGCTGTCAACATTGTTCTATCTTCTTATGTTTTCGAGTTTCTGTTGGTGCTATAAACTTGAAGGACATTATAAACATTTGAAATTATTTTTTTGATGGAAATCTTGTAGCTCAATCTGATTTCGTCTAGAGAGTTTCCCTCCTGATCTTTCAGTGATAGTTATATTTATAGTTTAAAAAGGAATATCAGTTCGATGCAACCTCAAGGTCTATTGTGCCCTCTTACAGAGCTGTTCTGACCACAACCTTTACAGCTTGTCTCCCAGTTCCAGAGATCTGACGAAATCCAATATCTGTGAAGGCTTCAACGAGGCTAGTTCCTCACTTTCACAAGTTTCTCGCCCAAGACATTCTCTCCTCAGGCTCGCAATGCCAAAGCATTTCTTTACTAGGCGAATGGGGATTTGTTCCTTCTCCCCACTTAACCTACACTCGTCGGTATATCCCATAATCCCATCCTCAGCAGGTGCTTCCTGAGGCGACAGTGAACTGTAAGAAAGCCAGTGAGGAGGTGTAATTTTTTCTTACCAAAATCCAGATATCTTTTGGATCTTGCTGTTTCAAAGTTCCAAAGGAACCTAGTGGAATGATCCATCCTTGAGAGATTCCGCCAGAGTTTTTCTCTCTCGGCTGTCTCCTTCTCCAGAAACTCCTTCTTAAAGGTACATTCACCTATACCACAGAAGGATTCTGGCCCTCTTCAAGTGTATTGGCCTATTCTTTCCTTTGATTTCCGAATGGCCGGGAACCCAGATCAACAAGACCTTAGTTTTTCTCCTTCCTCATTGAGTTTGTTCCGGTACTCCAAGATCATCTTTGAGTCGATGACGTAAGACCTCAGTGAGTTAATAGCAGCTTGACTATCTGAGTGTATGGCTATATCGCACTTCTGATAGTTTCTTTCCATATTTATATCTAGACATCTTTCAATAGCTGAGATTTTCGCTTAAAAGACGTTCATACAGGAGCCTAGCGTCAGTGCACACTAGCTACTTGGCCCGTATATCCCAGCGCCAGCACCTGTGGAGGTTTTGGAACCATCTGTATACCATTTTACGTTATTTTCTTCGAGGTTTTGGTTCTTTTTAGATTTATATCTAGACATCTTTCAATAGCTAAGATCTGTTAATCTTTAATATTATAGTTGTTATATTTTTTCTTATGGAAAAAATAATTTGTTATGACTTAAAAAAATCACCTTAAATCAACTCAAGTATGATGACAACATAGTTTGTATGTGAAATTTGAATTTTTCAGTTCTAGGAAGTGCACATGCAGATTAATATCTCTATCTAGTTAGTTTCTGATGACGGCTAATCGAATCATTGAAACATTGAAATATGATGGAAATGGGTTAGTTAAATTTACAATATGGTTAAATGAAATGAAAGGACACATGATATTTTTCGTTGAGAAAGATGAAGATTTGTGATCTTGATTTCTGGTTTTAAGTAGCCCCAAAATGATAGGTAGATTATTACTTTATGCATAATGCAATATCGATAAACATATTTTGATATTTTCACAAATCAATCAATATTCATCATTCGAACTCAAACCAGTCCATCAAGAAGTTCCTTCATGAATGTTCAGTGCAAATTCGAGACAAAGTTCGAATCAGTATTCGGAGTACGTCGACAGCAATTCTGGTTACAAAATATAGAATTCGGCCTATATTGTATCTTCTATTTGATTTTTGGTGTATTTTGAATATAAATTGATTTATCGATGAAAATTTGATCTAAGGTTTATTTCAGTATGAATCAAAATAAAATTTGCTTCAATGCTTCTACAAAAAAGTAAGTAGGTATATGAATGCAAAATCTCAGCACGATGGGAATTATTTTCTGGAAATAGAAATTTGAATTTGAATTTTTATTGAAAAGAAAAAACTTCATATATTTTGAGTAAGATAATCGAATGAAATGTATTTTGTGAATGGAGATAGATATACATGCTGATCTTTCATGCGCAATTTCAAGAGGATCGTTTTATCCAAACCATATTATTTATTTTTTTAATTATTGTTTTCTTTAATACAAGGTGCGGCACGGAGGGCGGACGTTTTTCAGATGGGCATAACTTTCCCCCACTGAGGACGAGAGAAGTGGGGAAGGTGCCGTTAGACTCGTGTGTTCCTAGCATTTATTTACCAGTTGTCGTCATGGAGCCTTGGACGGTGGAGCATCGTGTTTTCGCCTATGATAGTTTCGTCCGAAATAATGAGTCAGTCACGGTCGTGCAGCGTGAGTTTCGTCGCCATTTCCACATTCATCGGAATAGAGCTATTCCCTCTCGAAACACCATCCTTCGTTGGGTTGAATCACTTCGCAGACGTGGTGAACTGATCAACAGAAGACCAAGAGGACCTGTGCGAACAGTTCGAACGCCTGAAAATGTTGAACGCGTTCGACAAGCCATTCTTCGCAGTCCGTCGCGATCTGCTCGGAAACATGCTGCTGCACTTCGCCTCAGTGATCGTTCGGTGAGGCGAATTTTGCATATGGATCTTCGCTTTCACCCCTACAAATTGGCCATTGTGCAACAGTTACACCCCGGAGAGCACAACGAATGAACTTCGCACGTGAGATGGAAGCACTGATCGATCAAAATGAGAACCTCATTTTGTTCATGAGTGACGAAGCCCACTTTCACTCAACTGCATGGTTAACCGGCAGAATTGCCGTTATTGGGCTAATGAAAATCCGCAATACTTACACGAAAGACCGCTGCACAGCCCAAAAGTTAGGTTTGGTGCGCTGTATCGCAAACTCGCATCATTGGCCCTTACTTCTTCGAAGACGTTAATGGTCGTGCTGTTACCGTGAACTCAGAGCGGTACGTCGAAATGATCAACCACTTCTTTATCCCCGAATAACGACGGCAACGTGTTCCAATCCGACGTGTGTGGTTCCAACAGGATGGGGCGACCGCCCACACATCCAGAGCATCAATGGACGTTATTCGCCCTCTCTTCCCTGGTCGCCTTATTTCCAGGTTTGGCGATGTTCATTGGCCTCCCCGGTCCCCAGATTTATCCATATGCGATTTTTTCTTATGGGGACACCTCAAGGCTAGAGTATACGAGACCAAGCCCCGAACTCTGGACGAATTGAAAAGGGCTATTCGCGTGGAAGTTGCCCAAGTTGAGAGAGCGATGTTGAAGAGAGTCTACGCGAACTTCCAAGAGCGCCTCCAGCACTGCATCACCGATTTCGGCCACCACATGCCTGATGTGATTTTCCACACTTGACTGTCTCAAATGCTATTTCCTTGAGAATCTGATTCCGTCAATAAATAATGTGTTTTGAGTAAAAATTAACGCTTTTATTATTTTTTAAAACCATCCATCCTCCGTGCCGCACCCTGTATTTCATTTTTTGAATAATTTCCAATATATAATTCCGATTGGGCTGAGATTTTACATGCATATACTTAATGTCAAGCCCCACGCAAAATTTTGAGGTAATAGCATATCACTTTACCAAAGAACAAGCGCTCAAAAGTACCTGCTCGGGGCTTTTCCTACACTTCTTTGTTATCACACTTAGAATCAAACTGTTAAACTTATTGGTTGGAGAGCCAAGTCCAAATCATTGATATCTTTGTTTACTTTATGGATAAATGATTGTTTACTTTGAGACCAATAAATTTTTGAGTTGAATCCAACTTCTTTTAAATCAAAAAAATATTCGTTAATTTTGTGATAAAAATACAAGCTCATTATTATTGAGAGCTTCAATTTATTCAGATCAAATAATTTTTTGTGTTTTTAATGAAATGTTTTTTTGTATACCTCCTAAAGGTGTAACACAATGCTCTAAGCCACCTAAAAAAATTCAGTTGTGCACATCAAATTTTTTCTCAACGTCAGAAGCCTATTCATCTCCCCCGCAAAATTTGAAAAATTCTCAGATATATTAATTTCAGTCCAAAGTCACGTCTTTTCCTTTATAAGTCGTAAATACTCCCTGAAATGCCCCTGCTTCAATCTTTTAGCATTATGTTCTTTTATAACCTCGAGGAGATTTCCGTATAGATAGAATTCAAAGTGGATAAGCTGGAAAAGATAAAAGAAAGTCGGCCTTGCGAAATCTTCCCTGAAAACCTTTCGGGATAAATTTGGATGATTCAAGCGTAATCCTTTGATAACATTGAGGAGTGTGCAAACAAGTCCCAGTTTTTGGGAGTTGGCAGTAATTATACGGGAATAATTAAAACATTCGAGAAAGGACTTACTACCGGCAGCCAGGATACTTTCGCGGTTTGGCTTTGTATTGCTACTTATTAGAAAATTTCATCTTGTACTAAGTACTGCTACTTATCACAAAATTGTCTATTATGAACGTGAGTATGAAACAACTCGTCATTATACTGAAATTGAAGTTGATAGGTAGGACCAAATAATGTGGCTGAATTCTCTCCATAGCTTTAGGCGTGAAAATAAAGGGTTTTCAACTAAGATGTGTTATTTTAAATAGTCCGCTTGTTCGATAGATGTCCCGTTTAAAGCAGTCTTTTTTTTGACATTTGACAAGTAGAAACTACGCCATTAATAAAAATGGAACGATATACGCTTCAAGAACGCATTTGAATTATTAAAATCACTATATAATGGAGAAAATTTGGCATAGACGGTTCGTAAAACTTGAACATTTTTGAGTCGTCGTGAAGCAACTTGTCGGACCGCAATAAAGAAATTGGTGGCAAAATTCGAGCTGTTGGTATCACGTTGCTCAAGAACAGCCAACTTTTTCGAAAATGAGGCTGGAGCAACATTTACGGTGAATGGATTGTGCTATCGAGAGATGATTAATGATTTTTATGGCCGAAATTGGAAAGTATTGATCTGGATAACGTTTACTTTCAACAAACGGCGTTACATGCCACACAAGCAACGAAACCATTGATCTTTTGCGGGAAAAGTTTTCGGACCATGTTATCTCTCGAAGAGGAGATCACAATTGGCCACCGAGATCGTGTGATTTAACACATTGCGACTTCTTCCTTTGGGGCCACATGAAAGAGAATGTCTACGCCAATAGCCCAGCGTCGATTCAAGACCTCAAAGGTGAAATTCCTGAGGCTATCGAGGACATAGAGCAGCCACATGCAAGATGCTTATAATAAGCCTCATGCAAAATTTTGTGGCCATAGTATAAACAGAACCATGGAAAATTCAACTGAAACATTCAAAAAAGAAATCTTTATATTTCTATAACCATATATTCGAATCAAGTGAAATTTATTTTGTGAATTGAGATTGATTTGAATGTTCGAGCAAAAAAAAGTTTTGACATATTTCAGTTTTTGAATAATATCTAGTATATTATTCTGATTGTGCTGAAGTTTTACATTCATATATTCAGTATCAATCACAAGTATTTCCAAAATTTTGAGGTAATAGCCTTATTGTTCCACCACTAAACGAGCGCTTAAGAGCACCTGATACTCAGACTCTCCTAACTTTTTTTTAATTTGACATTTCCATACTCACGAATAGACGCTGCAATAAATGAAAGAATTTTTCGATAATAAAATTTAAAATAATACATCACTATAATTGATTTATGAAGAAATATTGAAAGGAATGAACTACCTCTAAGTGCGGTAGGTTATTATTGTTGAATGCACGCTTTTCCTTACTTAACCTCACTCACAATATAAAAATATAAGTATAATAAATTCAATGATAATATATATTCAGTATTTTCAGCTGTCCTGATGATGGTAATGTAACATAAATCGTACGCCAAAGAAAAAAATGAAAATATCAAATAGTGTGTTTTTAATTAACTCGTCACTTCAACAATCAACATACCATGACAGCTTTTATTGTCAAAAATTGTTTCTTGACTTCCAGAATTGTTGGTTGTAATATTCCACATATAGTCCGTTCACGAAAGTTTAATCAGTCGGTTGGCTATGAAAATTTGACATATTTCACTGTGTATATTAAAGTTTTAGGGTTTGTTGCTTATTTCTTGTCAGATTGATACGCAATGTTGTCAATATTGCACAGAGATCTCTGATAACTCTGAGACCGAGTACATTCGGCAACGTTGACTTTATTTTACGTTATGACAGCAAATACTGCCAATTTCAGATAAATAAACAAACGCCGTCATGCGCTCAAACTTTCGTGAACGGACTATAGTCGAAGACTCACTCTCTATTGTTCTTTCGTGACTCGAATAATTGATAAATCATCGCTTTATTCCCAAATCACCTTCGATTTGAGTAATAAAGAAATAGTAATACCCAAATGCAATCTTCATAACGAGGTGAAACGAAATACTAAATCTTTCAACATATACTGATGGACAAAATTAGCGCACCACCTAAAATTTCGTTGAATTTTAACAATTGATATCTTCCCAATATTTAGTCGGATTTCAACGTTTTTTTCTTTCAATTGTAGCTCTGTTATTGTCGAATTTGCTCCATTAAACAGAAGTCCAAAAAATAAAATCTTCATGTTGTACAGGGCGTTTGAATAATGTCATGTTTTATAGTCAAATTTTAACGTCTTCTGTGGGCAATGCCAGGTTGCTGAGGCATATAAAAACAAAAAAGAGTTGTAGCCTAGTATCTCTTGAGTATTTTGTTTTTTTTTAAACCAATTTATCTTGGAATCGTCCAGAGATATTCAACATTTTATCAACTCTTGTATTTTATGCATTAGCCATGAATATCTTCGCAACCATTTGTCCGATTTGAATGAAATGCAAGATGTTATGAAAATGTGAATATCTTTGGAAGGATACAAGTTAAAATGCAAAATACTCAGGAAACATCAGGCTAAATCACTGTATAGTTTTTAGAAGCCTCAGGGGTCTGGTATTGCCCACAGACGGCATTAAACTGTAATGAAAAAAACCCGAAATTTTAAACGCCCTGTACAGCATGATGCATTTCTTTTTTGAACATCTCATTGTAGTATGATATTCGCCAATAAAAGAGCTACAACTGAAAAAAACATTCAAATCGGACAAATGGTTGCGAAGATATTCATGGCTAATGCATAAAATACAACAGTTGATAAAATGTTGAATATCTCTGGACAATTCCAAGAAAAATTGGTTTTTGAAAAAACAAAATACTCAAGAGATACCAGGCTACAACTCTTTATTGTTTTTATATGCCTCAGCAACCTGGCATTGCCCACAGAAGACGTTAAAATTTGACTATAAAACATGACATTATTCAAACGCCCTGTACAACATGAAGATTTTATTTTTTGGGCTTCTGTTTGATGGAGGAAATTTGACAATAACAGGGCTACAATTTAAAGAAAGAAACATTGAAATCCTACTAAAGATTGGGAAGATATCAATTGTTAAAATTTAACGAAATTTTAGGTGGTGCGCTAATTTTGTCCATCAGTATATATTCCGATATTTTTCAATTTTCCAGATTGTTAGATTGTTTCAAATATGTGAATATATTTCATCCCTACAGACGTTCAGCGTACTTTTTATACCTATGCTCCTCCTATTCCTTTCTTGATACAACTATCGCGGTTACAATAAATCAACCGATATTCCCTGACAATATTCTATCTATCCAGGGATCGCGACTGACTAGTGATATATTGTTCATCCGTGACTCGAATAATTGACAAATCATTGCCATATTCCCAAACCAGCTTGCCTGTGGGTAATCTGCCACATCGGATAATTCATCACATGAACATAGATGATGCTCTGTTTGGGTATGATACTCGATGATCGCTGCTGTTGTCAAGTTTCACTTGGATCATCAATATGAGCCACTCATCGGGTGAGTTTCCTGGGAAAAATGGAAATAGTTATAGGGTGAAAGCTATAGTGATTGACACCTTAAGGCATGGATACTTTCAGTGGGGAATTCGGTTCCTTATTTTACTGTAACACCATGGTTATTATTACGGAACTATAGTTGATTGTTGCTATTTTGGTATTACCTTCAAACTTCAATAAATATCGATTGAATATTCGTCGAAATTACATATTTGATAGTCATTGACATACTTCGATAGTAATTGACACCCAGTATGATAGTCATCGACAAAATTTCATCACACTTTTTGATCAATTTTGGTTATGATATCACCCTGCTTTCTCTCACTCCAACATTTTCATTATACGAGTCATTGAGACATTTATACTAGAAATAATAGGGAAATAGAAGGTTCAGACAATTTTATTCCATATAAACAAAGAAATAACAAAAAGTATTAGTGATCTTTACGTATATTCCGATGTAATAAATTATTGGTGCTATCTAGGATTTTTCATCTGTGTCCCCATATTTCAGAATGATTTATTTCTATTTGAGTCCTGAGGTTATCATTCTGAAAACGGCATCATTAGATATTTTGTGTGCGACTGCACATAATTGCATATATTTTCCGACTTTGTTGTGTTTCATATTCGTTACAAGTTTTTTATTGTTTGGAAGGTTCCAATTGATATTTAATTGGTGTAAGTTACCCCTCCAATGAATTATACAGGGTCTGTATAAATGATTGTAACAGAGCAATTGGCTTTGGATTATTCTCATTTTGCCGCTTCCTATGCAAACCACAGAATACTGTGATCATGCTATGCTCTGATTGGTTAGAGTGAACCTACTTTGGTATTCTGTAGCGCCAAAAAATAATTCATAGCCAACTGCGCTGTTACAATCATTTATAGAGACCCTGTATATAAAGGTAAAAGCCCATAGCAATCACTGTTCGATGTTATATTATTGACACTGCTATTAACATATTATAAAGTAAATATATTTATCATTGAAAAGTTTACTTACATCGATTGAATATTCCTTGGAACCTTCCAAAAAATAGAAAAATTCTAACGAATATGAAAAAAAAAATCGAAAAATATACGCAATTGTATGCAGTCACTATAATTAAGTAAACTCTAACATATACACTCATTGACACTACTCCAAATTCTCGCGACAAATATCTAATGATGCCGTTTTCAGGATGATCACGCAAGGATATTGTACTTGACCAAAATAAAAATAAAACATTTTGAGAAAGATATATAAAAAGCTCCTCCTCAGGGCTTTCCTTAATTTATTTTTCGAGCTAGATCTTATTATTGGAGCCTAGATTATACTGAGATCAACAGACGATTCACTGAAGGGATTCTAGCTAACTGAAAAAAAAGGTGATTCGTTTGATATTTTAAGATTAAATTATAACTATAGTCCGTTCACGAAAGGTTGTGCCGTCGGTTGGCCATGTAAATTTGGCATATTCCACTGTGTGTATTAAGATTTAGGTTAATTATTTGTCGTGTCACATTGATACGCAATGTTGTCAATATTGCATAGAGCTCTCTGATAACTCGCAAGCCCGTCGGACGAGGCCGGGTAGATTCGGCAACGTTGACTTTATTATTATGACAGCAAATACTGTCAACTTTAGATAAATAAACAAACGCCTACTATGCGCTCAAACTTTCGTGAACGGACTATATGTTATGAAAACTTTAACTCATAAACTTCTATTATCTTTATTCAAAGCATATATTGAATAACAAGCTTCAGTTGACCAATATTTTCTTGTTGAGCTAATTCTTCTGAGTTCCTTGATTCGAAGGACTTTTAGTTTCTCTAATAAAGGACCTACCACACTCAAAATGTACTTTATATGTGCAATTTTTGGTTAGTTGACTTTCATTAGCAGGTTTTACTTCAGTCAGATTAGACCTGATAGTATTTCGACTTCTGAATGCTTTTCTCATTGTACTTAATTCCAATTTTTCTTATCTTTTCAGGTAACGCTTTAAAAATGGTATTATATTAGTTTTTGTTTGTGTACTGGTTTGGTTTGACTTATTGTAGCTTGTGGTTCCATACTATTGTGTTCATTTTCTTTAATTTCACTTCTTGAAGAGAACATATTTTTGATGCTTCAATATTATTTTTTTGGATAGTCCTTATGTGGTGAAAGGTGACTCAATTCTAAAGGAAAGTACTGTTCTTTATACATCCTATAGACGAAACACATTTCCATGAATATCTTCCTCAAAAGTAATCGGAATAAATGTTTTTCCTCGAACAATAATAAATGGAGAAATGAATAAAATCACTCATACCCATGGCCGGAAAAAATAATGACAATGAATCTTTCTAACAACGGTTTTTACGGGAATAGGAAACAGAGAAATAGCCGTTAAGTACGTCACTGGGGTTATTGACTAGGGTCAGGAACTAGAATAGCAGGCATCGCTCCAAATCGTTTCGAATCTTGGCATGGTTTCCCTTTTTCGTCCAGTCGTAGGGGCGCCTGCTGTCCTACAAGCACTGAAAGCTGTAATTGCTTTATTCTTTCCAGAATTTTCTAGGACGATGAGTATAAGAGAAATTGTTATGTTTATAGGCGTTTTGATAAATTCACAATGAGTTGTGTTGTTTGTTATTTTTCATCAAGTGATATAAGGGTTTTCATATTTCAGTTGCGGATTATCTGCTGCAATAATCCTTTTTTCAGAATATTTCCTGTTTCTGAAGGATTTCGTTTTAGTCCATGGGCCAGCGCCTGTTCTTCATAATGATTACTAACAATCTGAATATTTATGAGAGTAGCTTCAATTCGACGAGACGCCCAACTTTTTCCTCTACGAGGGCTAACATAGGGTCGAATGTTGACGGTTTATTCTTCAATTTAACATTTCTTGATTTCACGAAAAATTTAAAATTTTTTCTCTAAAAAGATCATTATTCAGTTTTTCTTGCAGTCTCATCAAATTTGGCCACATTTTCGAAAAGCGCAATAATTTGCTACAAGATGAGAGAGTCTGTGAGCAGAAAACACTCTTATTGCAGGCGTGGTAAGGAAAGAATATCACGATTCTGGAAGTTGAGAAAACCAGTCCTATTTTTCCCATGGTTTTTTCGATGAAATATTAATAATTATGCACACGCTTCCTTTTCAGTGAGAATACCTCATTTAATGTACTTTCGAATGACATATCAACTTGTGCTTGCTGCAAATTCTGCGCCCTATATCATGGCTAACCTGATAACCAACGAAAAAGTCTCAATTCCAAACCTAAATTTACTATTTCGAAGCTTTTCGTGATCCAATTTCAATGTAGTTTTATGAATTCATCAATTTATCTTGAATCGAAATAATAACGAAGAAATGGACCTCGTTCTTCAATACATTTGACACATCGTTTTCGTACCGGATCAACAACTCTACAAAATTCATAGTGTTTTTGACGCTTTCCTGCACAACACAATTTTATTTCTGTTAATGGAAACCTTCCGCGTCTGGAAACGATTTAGATATACTTCCTCTTCCAAAGTATTCAGACAAAAAAAATCAAAGGCGTAAAATTCTGGGTTCTTCGGTGTTCATCTGATCATTGTATTCGCAATACGACTATTATGTGCTGGGCAGCCATTCATTGAAACTAGAAATTTTATCTGTTAGATAGGTAATATGTCTGTCAAGTTGCTCTGGATTAATCTATGAACTCTTCAGCATCAACATGATGATCCTCTCATGACTGCCAACCTCATGTAACTCAAGTTAGAAATGAGCAACAATAGTCACATGAGGGTTTATTCTCTGCCACATGGTAGTTTCATAAATTATCACACCTGATTCGTGAAATTGACCACCTCAGTCCTTAGTATCCAATGGCCCCCACTCTCATTAATTATTCTGGTACCAACAACAAAACGTGAGTCTGGTCTCAGATAACAGATGAATTGATGATTTCCATTAAATAAACTAGGATTCAATCACGAAGAGCTCAGAATAGAGAAATTTAGGTTCGGAGTTTTTAGACTTTTTCGTTGTTATCTGGTTAGTCATGATATTATAGCAGGGAATGAGCAGCTAGCCCAAAAGTTGATATGTCATTCGAAAGTGCACAAAATTTTTTTTACTAAAAAGAAAGCGTGTGCATAATTATCAATATTTTATCAAAAACCATTGGAAAAATATGACCGATTTTGTTAACTTCAAAATCGTGATATTCTCCTCCTTATCACGCTTGCAATAAAAGTCTTTTCTCTGCGTACAGACTCTCTCATCGTGTAGCAAATTTAATGTCCTTTCCGAATATGTGGTCAAATTTTATGATACTACAAGAAAACTGAATAATTATCTTTTTAAAAAAACTTGACATTTTTCGTGAAATCAAGAAATGTTAAATTGAAGAATAACCGTCAACATTTCGACCCTGTGTTATATGACATTTTTTGTTGCAAATCACTCGTATAATCCCACTTTGAAGTTTGTCTACTTTGAAAGTAGACACCACCCTGTATATTATGAATAACTTTTTAAGTTGCAGTTAATCGCTCGATATCATATCGAGTAACAAATGCTTCTTGCAAACAAATAACTCTGCTTACTCATGATAAAATACTTTTTTGTTAGGAAACACCTCTACTTGTCGAAAATGAAAAAAGTTCTTTTGTGCGTATACAAAGTCGAAATTTCTTTTGGTGTATTCAAATCTTTTTCTCAGTGCACCGAACACCTCAGAGGTCCGCTGATACTTGCTATTCTGCATGAGTTGATGTTCTCCTTAGCAGGAAGTTTGATAGCTAATAGCTAGGGATGTGAAAAATCTCAACCTTTTACGCTAATATGTATCTACAAGTCAGTTCTACTAATATGTTTTCATTTTCTAACTCACCATCGTACCTAACAAAATAACTTTGAGGTTATTATGCCACCGTGTAGCATCCTTTCAACGTGGGTTGAATTGATTAACTTGCCAGATATAACCAAAGAAATTTTCTCCCAAGTCAAACACTCTTTTTATGTATATAATAATGGTAACAAAACACGGTCACATCGGTAAATGACTAGTTTGTCAGTATCTTGCACTGCGGGATTCCCTTGGAATGTAGCTACTCAGCATGGATCCTTTATTGTGATATAACCGAGCAGACCTCAGGTTACCACTGCTAAATAATGATGTTAGTATGTATCCAGCTTATTGATGTCAAGAAACATATATCATAAGATGAATATTTTCAATGAATATGGAATATGTCTATTAGTGTGGGATAACACCGACATCAAATGGGGGTCAAGGAGAATTTTGGAAGTCGTATTTCTCGAACGTCCAAAGGATTATGGTAAAGATGACTATCCTAAAAAGATGTATGAGTTAGTGAAGTTATTATGATCTTAAGTGAATTATTTTATGCAGGGTCTAAAAAGTTTTAGGAAGGCTTGACTGGAAAACTAACATTCCACCGAAATTCTGCCGACATAGCGGGCTATTCATAATAACACCTCTTATTGGAAAACCTTTTATAATTTCAAATTTTAGATACATTATAAAGGTTCTCCAACTAGAGGTGTTATTTTAAATTCCCGCTATTTCGGTAGATGTCATTTTTTGGCATTTGAAAAGTAGAAATTATATATGCTATAAATGAAAATGGAACGATACTCGTTTCAAGAACGCATTGGAATTATTAAAATTCACTATAAAAATGGTGGAAATTTGGCAGAGACGGTTCAAAAAACATTTTTTGGTCGTCGTGAAGCACCTTGTCGGACCGCAATAAAGATTGGTGGAAAAATTTGAGCTGTTGGGACAAGTTAGTGATGTGAAGAATAAAACCCGTGCACGTCGCTCGAGAACGGCCAAGACTATTTCTGCTGTAGCCGCTATCAAGAGATGATTAATAATTTTTTTATGGCCGAAATTGGATGGTATTGATCTGGACAACGTTTACCTTCAACAAGACGACGCTAAGTGCCACACAAGCGACGAAATCTTTTGCTGGAAAAGTTCCCGGACCGAGCTATCTCTCGAAAAGGTGATCATAATTGGCCACTGAGATCTTGTGATTTAACACCTTCCGAATTCTTTCTTTGGGGCCACGTGAAAGATAAGGTCTACGCCAATAGCCCAGCACCAATTCAAGACCTCAAAGATGGAATACGTGAGTCATTCGAGGACATAGGGCAGCCACTTTGCGATTTGGTCATGGAAAATTTCATTAAAAGGATATGGTCCTGTAAGCGTGTTGTGGTGGTCATTTGCCTGATGTTATTTTCCACTATTAACGGCATTGCTGCTTCTTTATAATGAAGTAAACATCCGATCATTTATATTAAAATGGCATTTTCCTTTGAATATACAAATAACACCTCTTATTGGAAACCTTTCACATTACATTTTAATTTTCTACATAATAAGACGTGAGACCCCAATATTTTCAGGATATATGTGATGAATAGTAAATTGAATCAAACCCTAGAAAGAAGAAATATACATGACAATGCAGGGTTAGGAAATCGCTCCCAATCGAGTTTGCCACTTTTCTCGAAAGAGGGAGGTGACGCACTTGACTCCTCTTACAAGTTGAGTGGTATCCACTTCTTCCTTCTGGAATTATGCCAAGTCCTGAACGTTATGAGTACATTTTCGCAATTGTACAGCTTGCTTTTGTTCCATTTCATTGAAAGATTGGAGGGGTGTGTGCATTTGTTCATAATTTTCTCCTCTTAAAGGGTTTTCCAATAAGAGGTGTTAATTTGATATTCACAGAAAAGTGACATTTTTCAATATAAATGATCGGATGTTTATTTCATTATAAGGAAGCAGCTATGCCGTTAAAGTGGAAAATAACATCAGGCAAATGACCACCACGATCACGCTATCAGGATCATATCTTTTTAATGAAATTTTCCATAACCTCCATAGCCTCACGAATTCCATCTTTGAGGTCTTGAATCGACTCTGGGCTATTGGCGTAGACCTTCTCTTTCACGTGGCCCCAAAGGAAGAAGTCGCAAAGTATTAAATCACAAGATCTCGGTGGCCAATTGTGATCACCTCTTCTAGAGATAACATGGTCGGGAAACTTTTCCCGCAAAAGATCAATGGTTTCGTTTGTTTTTGTGGAGGGAGCGCCGTCTTTTCGAAAGTAAACGTTGTCCAGATCAATACTATCCACGACGACCCAAAAATGTTCTAGTTTTACGAAACGTCTCTGCCAAATTTTCACTATTTTTATAGTGAATTTCAATGCGTTCTTGAAGCGTGTAATGTTCCATTTTTATTAATGGCGTAGTTTCTACTTGTCAAATTTCGAAAAATGACAGCTTCAAACATGACAATCGGACGGCCCCACGGATAGATTTGAATTTGACCACGAATTCGTCAACAGGGAGTAGAACCCTATCGTTTGAGACTATTAAAATATTACTTAACAACGTGGTTTTTCAATTTTTTTTGGAGAGAACCAGTGATTCAAGTGATTCATCCTTAAAGGGTCATATTTATTGAAGCTTTATACGGACAACTGAATCGATCCACTCAATTGCGATTTGATTTAATTTTAGTATAACTGTTCAACTCAAACCACAATTAATTATTAAACTTTGTTCGGCCATTCACAGTTTGATGGTTATTCTACTGAATATTATAGTTCACCATCAGCAAAAATATTTATCAATATACTTCACTAAATGATTCGAGAACTAAATGCATTAGACCGAATTGAATTCAGCAGCAATTGGAAAATATAACATTCCAAGCGGAAATCAGTGAGCCTTTTATCTTTTTATGAATAATTTGTCAGTTGAATTTTTCAGCTGAAAAGCACGAATTTTCCATAAACTGAATTTACCGGCTTTCAGTTTATCCTTTATAGCGAATCTCTACAGATTCGGACTTTGATCAAGGTAGCTGTACTGTGAAAAATTTCAGGCACCTACGTCCATGTTTTCAGTTGGTTTGTATCAGTATTTTCCATAAAAGAAATTATCGTTCAGTTCAACTGGGTTTCAAAGGATGATCCTCTATTGTTTGAGACCTTGAACTTTTAAGTGGTCCTACATCACAAAGTGGAAGTTCTTAGATTTTCTACACAAAATTTTTACAATTTTCTATATCATCGTTGAGCACCAGTAAAAATTTCTGCTTTGAAAATTCATGAGAACCATAATACCTGAGCTTGGTCAAACTTGAAAATTTCAAAGAAACAGCTCAAGACAAATGGAAAATATTCGATAAATGCTAAGAAAATCTTCGTTTCGAATCACATTTTTAGTCCATTTGTTAAATTTCAGATTGTAAATCGCTTATTCCAAAATTCAAGAAAAGCCATGAGCTGGAGCTTTTGAGCGCTAGTTCCTTGGTGGAGCAATAAGACTTTTACCTCAAAGTTTTATATGGGATTTGAGATTGAATCCGAATATATAAATGAAGATCTTAGCCCCATCCGAATTTTATTCTGAAAATTATTAAAAAAATATGTGAATAATAATAATTAATTACAAAATTAATTCTATGGTTCTGATTATGCCATCTCCTTGAAATTTTGCATGAACATTCAGTATATCAGTTTAAAATCACAACATAAATTTTACTTGAATCGATTATCATGTGACGGAATATAGATTCTCCTTTTCAATATTCCAATTGAATTTTTTATGGTTCTGACACTATGGCCACAAAATTTTGCATGGAGCTTATTATGGACCTCTTGCATATGGCCGCAACATTTCATTTCGATTGTATCCGTTTTGTCTGAGATATGGGGAATTAAATTTTGAATGTCCATATTTTATGGAACACCCTGTACGATTTGGCTGGTGAACGAACTCAACCGCAACGGGCCCCCCAAGGACAGAATTGAATTTGACGACGAATTCGTCATCAGGGAGTCGAACCCTTTCGTTTGAGACCATTTTCTGCTCGAATAAAAAAAACAGACATTTGGGCACAACGATTTAGCACTCGTTTAACTGGAAAGAGCGCTCAAAAATTTGTTTTTATCCGGCGAAAGTTATATAGTCTAAATTAATATACAATTTCAAGACTCTTCATAATATGAACATTCTCAACGTATTATCCCCGAATATCGTGAACCAATAAAATTTAAAACGGATTTTCACGACATAAATAAGAAATATCCGTACGTTTATGGGAGGGTCGAGACCTTCCATTATGTCCTATAAATCGATAAGTAGGTGAAAATGTGGTTTTGGAAACCCGTTTGAAATATTGGCCTGTACTTTCCGGAGTTACTTGATAACATATTCGGGTATATATCATTTCGATTTTATTTTGAGTCTGAATTTACGACCGTGGTCATTTCCTGGAACCAAGTTGAATTCCCATGTTAAACGTAACTTTTTCGAGTTTCTTGGCCGGAAATTGAACTTATTAGAGAATGAACTAGTGAAATACTTTCCAACAATTTCGTCGGATCGCAACAGATCAAATAATTTATATTACACATTTTTTCAACCGACAAAATTCAACTCTGTACTTCTACGAAAGTAATTAGTCACTCTCCGAGCAAATACTGGGTGAACCTGTGGAACTGTACCGGGTGTCCTAAATTCGTTGTCTAGTGAGGAGATCTCAAAAACCCGATGAGCTAGAACAAAATGAGTGGCACATTTTCGAGCTCGATTTTTTGAGAATTCATTCGGTGAAAACCGCAACTTTCTTAGTCAAACAGTTCTCGAGCTATTAGAGAAAATTGGAAAATGGCGTCGAATGGAAAGTTCTCATAACTTCTTTATCACTGAAGTTATAAACATTAAACTAAACATTATACAGGCACTTTTTTTCAGTTAAATTCATTGAAGTAATCAATTTTTTCTTATTAAATTTTGTTCTAGCTCATCGGGTTTCTGAGATTCCCTCAATAGACAACGAATTTAGGACACCCGGTAGGGGCAGGTGAGGTAGTACGATCCCTAAAGGTCAAATGATCCCCCGCAGTAAATCAGAAACAGCTTGTACAATCTATCCAAATACACATGAAACATGTTCCTCTGCGCCCCATGCGAGTTGCCTGTGAAGTGTCAATGCGGTTCAAGTACTTGGCGTGATTTTATTAAAAAATCGAAAAGTGTGGCTCTGATCTAAGATAAGCATGTTTTTGGACTTAAATTTTTTTTACATGTGAGTGTATATTGGAATGTTGTTTTATTTGCGAGTATTAGTATCCGTTAGCTAATATTTAAGCAGTGTCCGATCATCGCACACGGTATGTGAAGTTTTTGTTTTGATCGATATTTGGAATTTGGTATTTGGGGAGAAATGATCCTTTTCTGTGTGTCTAAAATGATCCCTGGAGTCATTTTACCCCATTAATATTTCTTGTTTTTTATAGATCATGCCTAGAATTTATAAAACAGTCCTGAAGAACAAATGCAAAAGGCATTAGATGGCGTCAGAGATGGTATGCCTTACAAAACCGCGAGTAGAGAATTTAAGGTCCCTGTAATGCCATTAAAAAGAAGAGCCAAAGGTAATAATTAAATAGCTGTAGGCTCAGCTAAAAAGTTAGGTAGCAAACAATATAGTATTCAACCTGGAACAAGAACTGGAACTTGTTGATTATATTAAGGACATGGAGTCTAGAATAATATACGAGCTGCCCACTCAGAATTCCTTAACCTCAGCTCATCAAAAATGGCAGAAAGAAATAATTTACAACATCTATTTTCCGAAGCTAAAGGAGAAGCTGCACTTGAATGGCTTCGTGGATTTAGACGTAGGCATCCAGACATTACAATGCGTGCGCGAGCTTTTAATAAGCCTGTGGTGGACACATTTCTCTCGACTTTAAGAAACGTCCAAAGGAAATATTATTTTCCAACCCATCGAATATTTTTGTTTTGTGTAACTTGCTTACATACTTGAATTATTATAACAATACATATTATCATTTAAATAAACAGCTTAGTTTTTTATTTCACTGATATTTATTAACTTATAGCATATATAATAATGCTTATAGTACAAAATGATCCCTGGGATCATTTTATCCCTACCCCAGGGATCATTTTATCCACCGTGTGTATAAATGATCCTTTACTACTAACTTTAACAAAAACTTCTAATACAAAAAAACTACATAGATGTTATGGAAAATAAGTACGTAGATACAAAGCTGGGTAAATTCACTACCTCCAACAATTGAAATCTTGCGTTTTTTGCCTTCAACTTTAGCCACAATTAAAATTTTCCCTTAAGGGGATGGGTGTTTTTCACTTTTCGGTCATACACAGGTGTATCAGTCAAAAATGTATTCCGTCACTAACTCAACAACGAATCAAAATTTGTGAAAACATTGAGAAAGGTCGATTTTTGATGTAAGGGGGACATGATCTGTGGGATACGAAGCTTGTTTCTACAAGCAACCCACTGGAGATGGTAGTATCCCCATCATCAATTTGGATAGAAAAAGTGGGGTGTTATGCAGCACAAACGTTTGCATTGATTCAAATATGTATCAACCTGTGGTTTGTGTTCTATAAAGTGAATGTTTTCATTTTTTTATCAGCACCATTACTCCATAAAAAACACTCTGTAACTTTGTGAATATTTAGTATATAGAACACAAGCTTCAGATTTATACAAATCCGAATCCATGCATACATTTATGCTACATAAATACTGGATAGTAGAACCAAGTTTTGTATTCCAAATCATGTTCCCCTGTCATCAGAAATCAACCTGTCAGTGTTGAGTTTTTGAGGGTGGACGCTTTCAAATGAGACACCGTATATAGCATTTCGAGATATTTGTCCTAAAAATTTCAGAATCCCAGACATTTGGCTGAAAGAGACAAAGTTTTATTTATAAAGTGCTTAGTGCTAGGTGCTCATGGATATACATATTACTTTGTAAAAGTGGTTATTAATCGCGAGAACTTTTTCTCAGTGCTCGGCAAGTGATCTTTCAGAGCATAATAGAACTTCATTACGCGAATCCCTCTTTTACCTGCAAAAATGCACACCGCGAAATGAAGTTCGTATACGCCTTGAAAGATCAGTTGTCGAGAATACGGGGCCTGCTCTGCCTGAGACTCAGCATTACAGCTTATAGTCCATTCACGAAAGTTTGAGCCGTTGGTTAACCATGACAATTTGGCACATTTCACTGTGTATATTAAAATTTTAGGTTTTATTGTTTATTTTCTTGTCAGATTGACATGCAATGTTGTCAATATTGCATAGAGTTCTCTGATAACTCGCAAGCTCGTCGGACGAGGCTGGGTACATTCGCAACGTTGACTTTATTTTACGTTATGACAGCAAATACTGCCAACTTCAGATAAATAAACAAACGCCTACTATGCTCTCAAATTTTCGTGAACGGACTATACTGTGAATTTCGAATTATTTTTCCAGTTGACAATGAACTGATATTGACTTTGTGGCATCGGTGCTTCCGAATTACATGGAAGCTTCGGGATAGCATTTCGTGTATTGTTTCATTCTTTTCGTCAACATCTAGGCGAGAAAATTCCAATAGAATACTCTCAGAGACGAATGTCTTTGAAGTAAGCCGGAAAGCAAACTAGTAAAGCAGGAATTTCAAGCTCAATCACAATAATGCCACTAAACAAACCGAATTCTCCGCAACTCTGCCACTTTGAACATCCGCTAGGCTGTACATCAACAAATCCGCATTATCAAAACGAGAAACAGGAGCAACATTATTGAAAACGCAGTGAAAACTGGAAGCATGCTAAATCCTGCAGTGGAAAGAGATTCCATTCAATTTTCTCAGCGTTAGGACTTGTTTTCAGTATAAATAGCCGGTAGAACAACTCCGTTGATTAAGAGGAAAAAGTAAATATACCCTTACTTCAGGTGTGATTAGAAAAATCTAGTTATTATTAACATGGTCTCCTACTTTTTCAGTAGGTACCTGAGGACCTGATAGAGAATGTTACTAGGACACAAATCAGAGAAATTTTTATTAAGATACTAAACACAGTGAATATATTATTGACTGCATCAATTGTTTGAGTATCTACAGGGAGAGTGGACAAAATGACTAGCAGCATATTGAGGTTAATCTTGTCAAGAACTTAGGATGCTGTATATGGCAGGTTACTGAGACGCAGATCATGAAATCCTTATCAATATACTGAAACACTATGTGAAGATGATTCGTTGAATCAACAAATATGATAGAACCTACAAAAAAGTGATTCCTTGATTATGGTGACACTAGCTCCTGAGACCTGGCATTACAGTTTGAATTTGGAATTATTATTCCAGTTGTTGACAATATACTAATATTGACTTTGTGGCATTGGCGCTTCTGAGTTACATGGAAGCTTTGGTATAGCATTTCGTGTATTGTTTTCTTCTCTCGTCAACATCTAGGCGAGAAAATTCCAATAGAATACTCTCAGAGACGAATGTCTTTGAAGTAAGCTGGAAAGCAAACTAGTAAAGCAGGAATTCAAGCTCAATCACAAAAACGCCACTAAACAAACCGAATTCTCCGCAACTCTGCCACTTTGTACATCCGCTAGGCTGTACATCAACAAAAATCCGCATTATCAAAACGAGAAACAGGAGCAACATTATTGGAAACGCAGTGAAAACTGGAAGCATGCTAAATCCTGCAGTGGAAAGAGATTCCATTCAATTTTCTCAGCGTTAGGACTTGTTTTCAGTATAAATAGCCGGTAGGACAACTCCGTTGATTAAGTTGAATAGAGCTCGCAAGCGACGGTTAATTTAAAAACTTGGAAACGTCGCTGGCTTTCAGCAAGAAATACGGTATGGAGCAACTTCCGGTTTGGCTTTGTTCACAGCCAAGGGGACGAGATCCAGTTAATTGTTCGCGGACTCAGTTCTACAGAGTTTGGTTCGAATTTGTTTTGAGGGGAACTTGAATTTTTGATGGGTACGTACTCCAATAAAAGGTTGTTCCAAATAGGGGCTCTGGATTCGGGAGTTTTAATGATAGGAAGAAGTTCAGAGATTATTGGATCATGTGTTTTGCTGGAAAGAGTTTCCTGGGTGAAGGTACTTCGCAGGTCAAGAAGGAATTCGGGCAACGGAAATCTTAGATAAAGATAATCGAACTAAATCTGAAAACTTAGTTGTGGGATGTGTTGATTCAACTTCTATCTAGCTCTGAAGTATGAATTCGATATTGATCGACTTATGAGGGGTTTTCCAATAAGATGTGTTATTTTGAATAGCCCGCTATTTCGGTAGATGTCACGTTTGAAGCTGTGTTTTTTGGACACTTGACAAGCAAAAACTACGCATTAATAAAATTGAACGATACACGCTCCAAGAACGCATTGAAATTATTTATATTCACTATTAAACGCTGAAAATTTGTGGCAGAGACGGTTCGTAAAACACGAACATTTTTGGTCGTCGTGAAGCACCTTGTCGTACTGCAGATACAAGAACTCAAGCCGGCCCATCATCAACAACGTCGTTTCTTTGCGGTCGTTGAAATGCATGAAAATGTTCCGGAATTCCATCGAAAAATCATCTTGAGTGATGAGGCCCATTTCCACCTCGATAGCTTCGTCAATAAGCAAAATTGTCGCATCTGGGGCTCGGAAAACCCAAGAGTTACTGTTCAAAAGCCTCTCTTTCCTCAACGTGTGACTGTTTGGTGCGGTTTAAGGTTCGGCAGAGTCATTGGACCTTACTTTTTCGAAAATGAGGCTGAAGCAACAGTTACGGTGAATTAATTGCGCTATCGAGAGATGATTAATGATTTTTTATGGCCGAAATTGAATAGTATTGATCTGAACAACGTTTACTTTCAACAAGACGATGCTACTTGGCACATAAGCAAAGAAACCATTAATCTTTTGTGGAGAAGTTTCCGGACCGTGTTATCTCTCGAAGAGGTGACCACAATTGGCCACCGAGATCTTGTGATTTAACACCTTGCAACTTCTTCATTAAGGGTCACGTGAAAGAGAACGTCTACGCCAATAGCCTAGCGTCGATTCAAGACCTCAAAGATGGAATTCGTGAGGCTATCGAAGACATAGGCAGCCAATTTGCGATTTGGTTATGGAAATTTCATTAAAAGGATATGGTCCTGTAAGCGTGGTCGTGGTGGTCATTTGCCTGATGTTATTTTCCACTATTAACGGCATAGCTTCTTCTTTATAATGAAATAAGCATTCGATCGTTTATATTGAAAAATGGCATTTTTCTTCGAATATCAAAATAATATCTCTTATTGGAAAACCCTTTACTGTGTAATCTTTGGTGAACTAATGTTTTGGTGAAATGAAATTTTCTACTTGACGAAGATTAAATGAAAACTTTTCCAGAATATACTCGGATAACACCAAAGTAAAAGCACACTAAAGCCATAACAAGTACGCATAGCAACATTCTAATCTTTCCGTCGTAACTCCAACATAATCTACCCTACGCACAGAGCATAGATAACAAAGGCACCCTTAGCAAAAATCCTCATGCAAATCTAATCGCAGAAAATGACGGACATAAGTAGAATATAAATGTCCCATTATATGAACGTCAGGTATGAAATATCGTGCGTATCTATCTCCGACCTAGAAAAAGCTATCGAAGCAGAACCTGGTTCAGGAATGCAGCAAATTAGGCACTTTATTACTTTACTATTCATTGACAAATAAGGAGTGTCTTAATCATTCCAAGTATTGAATCATTTCAATTGATAGATTTTTGTTCAGTTGCTGTGGCGCTAATACGTCCTCGTTTTCGTGAACTTTTGTTTTGGTAAAATGAAGCCGTTAGTTTTCTGCTTTGACGAAGATTAAAATGAAAACTTTTCCAGAATATACCCGAATAATACCAAAAGTAAAAGCACAGTAAAGCCATAACAAGTACTACGCAAAGTAACAGTCCTATCTTACCGTCGTAACTCGAACATAATCTATCCTACGCACGGAGCACAGATAACAAAGGCACCCTTAGCAGAAATCCTCATCCAAATCTAACCGCAGAAAATGACGGACATAAGTAGCATATAAATGTCCCATATATGAATGTCAGACATGACATAACGTGCGTATCTATCTCCGACCTAGAAAGTGCTCTCGAAGCAGAACCTGGTTCAGGAGTGTAGCAAATTAGGCACTTTATTACTTTACTATTCATTGACAAATAAGGAGTGTCTTAATCATTCCAAGTATTGAATCATTTCAATGAGGACTACCGTTTTTTTTCTCGCTAGTTGGCGCCTCTGTTGCGTGAGGTCCTGTTCCTGTTCCTGTCCTTGTACTGTCATTGATTTATTATTATTAAAACAAATTCATATTTATAAGTGTTCGGTGTTATAAGTCGTGTGAAAAAAGTGTACATTCTATTCTTTGAATACTGTACAATATCGAGCATGCCGCAGGGTTGTGCAGTGCCGTATTGTTCAGAAAAAAGGAAACGATAAGACTGTCTTAAAGCAGCTGATGTAACCCCTTCAAAACATTCTTATTTTTGTGAAAAACATTTCAACCCTGGTTATAATACGTGACCTAACGATCCTAATACAGAAAACCGTGAGTACCTAATAACCTTTTACATTATGTTGCTTCAGACACTTTACTTTTACAATTGAATAAATGTAGTTATACATAGTTGTATTACTTGTAATCTACTGTTGAAAATTTTTCAGCTATTCCTAAATTAAAACTGAAATCAATACCTAGCCAATTTTCAGGGTACCAGGAATGTGAGGACAGATATGAATAAAATACTATAGAGTAGTAGCATTGAGTTTAAAAATACCTAGAGGAACAACCCCCTTCATTTATTTGAAGCCGCCTTCGGTTGTAGTACCTTCCTGTGTTCATAGGGGCGCAGATGAGGATCAGAGAATCGAAATGTTTGGCTCTCGCATCTAGCGGTGCGGAGCTGAACTATAAAGCACTATTTCTTAAGCGTAGAGGGTAGACTACCCTCAATACCTAAGCGGTCTGGGCAACAATTTAATGACGATCAGGACCGGCGTAAGGAAATGTGGCTTGTTCTATATTTATCACAATACTTGACTGAACGTTCGAGAATAATAATCATAAAAATATTAAGAGTTGATTTTTATACAAATTCTCATTCTCAATGACAATCATTTGAAATAGTGATCGTGGCATTCATTAACTTAGGTACCATTTATCAAATATCTTTCATGAGATATTATCAATTCTCAGAATTCGGTTACCCTGAAAATATTCAATGAGGTGTAGAAAACAAAATTCAAATATTTATAGGTAATTATTATCGGATTTTTAAATTCATTTTCCAAAATCAATGGAAAATGTACTTAATTATTATCAAATTGGAGAAAACAAGAGTTATTATATAGTTTAAGGCTTTCGCGACCGGAAACTATGATTCCGAAATAAATGAAGGATTTCGTGTCTACTCCAAAAATTAGTTTAATCGAACTGCGCTACATGTTTCCAACCCTTACAAATTTAGGGTCATCTTCAGGCTTGTGGAACAGGAAAAACAACACATAAACGTCAAATCCTGACTCACTTATGTGTTGTTTTCCTGTCCCACAAGCCTGAAGATGACCCTAAATTTGTAAGGGTCGAAACATGTAGCACAGTTCGATTATTCTAATTTTTGGAGTAGACACGAAATCTTTTATTTATTCGGAATAACTAATAGCTCCAATTTTATAAGATGGACAACATATCTGACCGGAACTATGATATTATGATCTTAAATAAATTATCTCAATTGTTAGAATTTCTCAAGTGAAAAAATGACACACCCTGTATATTTTTTTTGAAAAAATTGCGAATCTAAAAATCCAAATCGACCCGTGCAAACTTTTTTCCCAACAAAGCGTCAATTTATTCGTTATCGAATTTATTCCATTTCGCTGTTCCACACTGTGAAATAAAAAATATATATATATCAGCGTGAATTATATTAGCTCACCTATTTTTGATGCAATAAAAACGATAGTTACGTAATTTTTCATTTACTAACCAATAAAAAATAGGTATAATTTGTTCATGCATTTTTTAAAACTTTCAATATTTTATTCGCAGCGGAATTCTTTTGTTGCAAGATTCCCTTAGTTTTTTTGGTTTTCTGTACAGCTTAACTCTTATTAATTGTCTCAACAAATGAATCCACTGCTGCTCACATTCTCCATTGAACTGGGAGATCCTATTGTATATGGATCTAAGAGCGATTCTTGCATCGGCAATTGAGGACCGTCCTCAAATGGGCCAAATGTCCTCGAATAGACGAATTCATGCTCTGAAATGTTCCCAAGAAGACCGATTCATATACATATTATTTTATATATTGAAGGAGATTTGTCGTCATTATCAAACTGCTATACGAGAACTTATTACTGGGAATTTTTCGATGATTTCGTAAGAAAAGGGAAATTTTTCCTGAAATCACCAGAATGAAGGAATTCGCTAACTACTAGCTTTGATTTTTTTTATCAATTTAAAAAAGAAAAATGAGCATTTTGTATTATGTTAATGATTTTGTATAATTTCCTTTTTTTGTATTCCTGTATGAGGGTAGGACGACGAAGATCTCATTGCAAAATTAGTAATTGAAACAAGATTATGAACAAAAACACGATTCGAACAATAGCTCTACCCTTGTTCATGGGGGTAGGCGGAATGCAACAAGGGTAATAAAAATTTATTGCAGCCTTGAGATAGGGAGAATTTCTGCCTGCTCGCCGCATCGCTTCGTCCAAGTGCTCGTCAACCTTTAAAATTTTTAAACTCAATGGTTATATCAAGAAAGAATAATTTCGAAAAATTGCATGTTAAGTTCATACACCAAACAATAGAACAACATAATTCAAATAAGACGATGCATATTATTATGAATCACGGGTTAACAGCCGAATTTTCAGAGTAGATATAAAATAGTATTATATCTTTATTTGGGTTTTCGGCAAAAGGCTTGATTCAATTCGAACAATTATTGTTCCTTAACATCTATATTTCGGTCTTTATATTGGGACTTGTTGGGGGTTGTTACAAATGGCAAGAAAAATAAAAACTGTTATCATTAATGGGTGTTGACACTAAATAAATAAATAAATTTTTCTCCAACCATCAAAAATGTTGACATTTTTGTACTATTTTCAGGTGCAAAGTCATAAATTCCCTTACCGTACAAAAGTTGCTAGTTGCTTAGCAACACTTTTAATCCTAGGATTAAAAATGCAACTTTTAATCCTTGGATTAAAACTAATTGCTTTGACGTCTACTTGACAATCAATATTCACCACAATACCAGATATGCCTGATTACCGACTTGCTATTGCCAAATTTATTTTAATTTTGGCTTGGTTGGAGAAAAAATAGTATATATTATACGGACTAAAAGTGCCTATTTTTACAGGCAATTTTGCATTCGCTCTGCTCCGCCTCGCAACTGCAAATATTGCTCGTAAAAAAATATGCAATTTTAATCCTTATAATATAATATACTATTTTAAGTTGTCAATTTTATATTTAGTGTCAAGTCGTATTTAATGATAAGAGTTTCTGTTTTTTCTTGCCATTTGTATGAACTCAATATGCAATGGGTTTTCGAAATTATTCATGAGATGAGATTACACTCTAGAGGTTGACGCGCACTTGGACGAAGCGATGCGTCGTAGAAATTGTTCCTATCTCTAGGCCGCAATAAATTTTTATTGCCTTTGTTGCATGCCGCCTACCCGCATGAACAAGGGTAGAGCTATTGTTCGAATCGTGTTTTTGTTCATAATCTTGATTCAATTACTAAATTTGCAATGAAATCTTCGTCCTCCTACCTTCATACAGAAATAAATAGAAGAAATTTTTTAAAATCATTGATACGAATTGCTTATTTTTCTTTTTTAACTGATTAAAAAATTAAAGCAAGTAGTAAGTTCCTTCATTCTGGTGATTACAGGAAAAAATTCCTTTTCCTACGACAACATCGAAAAATTCCCAGTAATGAGTTCTCGGAAGTTGCAATTTTTCTTACCCCTGTTAAAAAAAGAAAATAGTTAACCGCTAAAAGCCAACAAGAGCCCTTCGTAGATGATGAAGTAGAATGTGTTTGAGGTTGAAACAGGAAAACAGCGCTATAATTAAAACCATGTTAATGTAAGAAATTTGATTTGTTTCTATATACGCTGTATTTTGATAACAAAAAATGAGAACCGCACCGCATAAGACATGGGTTTCTTGAATTATGTTCACGTTTACAATAATCACCTGGAGTATGGTCCGTTCGTTCGTTCCACCCGACTCACCCTGTAAAATGAAAGTCCGGAAAAGTGGTATCAATTAAAAATTGAACAGATAAAGAATACAAGAAAGAAGCAATGTAGGTACCTACATCTGAAACTTTTAAAACCTTGAATTAAACACTAAAAGTTCGAACACTGTATTCTCAAAATTGGCTTATTGCACTTGTTTCACAGCAGTTACACAGGTAGAATTGGTTTGCCAATATTTTACTCACCCTAAATTCGGCTTTTGCAAAGCTGAGAAATTTAAAACTATTCGCTTCTTTTCTTCCCTATCCATGGCCTGTTTGATTGCTCTAGTTCTTCAAGTTTTATTATATTTTACGCATATATCTACGTACATGAACAGAGGTGAGGGGATAACGGACCCCCAAGAACTCAGAATGAATTCAATATAAGTTTCGAATGGGTTTTTCAATATTTTTAGAATGATATAATAATTAGAAAGCCATCAAAAAACAAAAATTTGGCCGAATAAGTGAGTGAAATAAACGATTGAAAGTTCATATTGTAATAATTGAATTTCCACCATTGCAGAAAAATCTTACTAGAATTCGCAGAAGACTAATTGTTTCTTATCCGAACCATTCAGAAGATTTTTGCAACGGTTTATCCATGATAACTATGATTTTTATTACCACATATTCATCTCAAAGAATAAAATGTACTTACTTATGTCAAAAATATAACCTGTGTTGGAATAGTATAATTCTTGGAAAATCATTTCAGTTTTCATAATTCCCTGGTGAGAATGTTATCTCTTGATTTATTTCTCATTGTAATTCAAATCATTCAATTACCAAGGAATTAGTACATAATCTCCGTTTGTAACGAATTAGGACGAATCCGACCCTGTCTATGATTGGTACACGACCATTTTTAGAAGGCCGTGTTTCGTAGTACTACAACGAATTGTATATTCCTACAGATTTCTGTGAATGAATAGCTGACAAAATGGACAGACGGCCCCGGCCAAATTTAGTTCCCTGAGTACCTGCTATGTACCGCCACTTTACGGCGTTAAATTTTGGCTTCATTTCATTGAGAGGCGTTGTTCCTCTAGGTATTTTTAAAACTCAATGGTAGTAGAGAGAGTTCTTGAACGCAGAAAGAAATTTGAAAATGCAAGAATCGTTTCAACTGTAGAGGAAAATCAATATGTAGTCAAGAGAGCTCGACTGATACTGCTTTTTTTGTCGGAACTTGAGAGTAATAGAAACATACTTCGAATTGAAAATCTAATTGGTACAATTTTACTCTGGATTTTACAACTACAAACATTTCATGTTTGTTATCAATCAACTCACTAACTCTAGGAAAACATTTACTGTAAAAATATATATCAAGGACTTGTGAAAATAAATAAATTACCCTACTTTAAATGAATGATTAGTGATTAGTTAGTATACATTGATCTCTGAGGTTTTCTTTTTCGCACATACTGTTTTTTTCTATATATTCACTGGTAATGATAAATGAAAGGATTGTGTGAGGTTTTATTGTTCTACTCCAGGTTTTAACACATTTCAGCTATCACAGGTATCATGTAAGTAGGATAAAAAGCAATTTCTCTTGAAATGATAATCTATTTCTGCAATAAATTTATTTCAAATTATGATAATGCGTTTCCACTGGAATTATCATTCCTATCATAGTATGTATTTGGATCAGTAAAAAGAAAAACCATAACTCTAAACTCAATAAATAAGCATACTTTCCGCAAGAAATGCGTATTGAAACTCTGAACAAACTCACATTTGAATTAGCTCTCCTTTTAGCCCGCTTAATTGGGCAACTATCTTCTGTAATACCGCTTTCAAAGCAGTGATATTCATTGATCCGTGATTCATATTTGCTGTTATTTATCTGAATATGTATGTGAAACTCCTCAGATCCTCGTAAAGATTGAAAATAAACAGAATACAGATTCACAATTACGTTTGAATATTTGACAATTCAAATTCTCGTTGACCTCACGCAACACTAGCGACTCTAGCGGAAAATTCATACGCGGTAGCCCTCATTGATAGATTTTGTTCAGTAGCTGTGTCGCTAATACGTCCTCGTTTTCCTGAACTTTTGTTTCGGTAAAATGAAGCCGTTAGTTTTCTGCTTTGGCGAAGATTAAAAAGAAAAATTTTCCAGAATATACCCGAATAATACCAAAAGTGAAAGCACAGTACAGCCATAGCAAGTACGCAAAGCAACATCCTTATCTTTCCATCATAACTCGAACATAATCTATCCTACGCACGGAGCACAGATAACAAAGGCACCCTCAGCAGAAATCCTCATCCAAATCTAACCGCAGAAAATGACGGACATAAGTAGCATATAAATGTCCCATATATGAATGTCAGACATGACATAACGTGCGTATCTATCTCCGACCTAGAAAGTGCTCTCGAAGCAGAATCTGGTTCAAGAGTGTAATAAATTAGGCACTTTATTACTTTACTATTAATTGACCAATAAGGAGTGTCTTAATCATTCCAAGTATTGAATCATTTCAATTGATAGATTTTTGTTCAGAAGCTGTGGCACTTATACTTCCTCATTTTCCATAACTTTCGTTTTGTTAAAAGGAAGCCGTTAATTTTCTGCTTTGGCGAAGATTAAAATGAAAACTTTTTCAGAATATACCCGAATAATACCAAGAGTAAAAGCACAATGTAGAGCCATAACAAGTACGCAAACGCAAAGCAACATCCCTATCTTTCCATCGTAACTCGAGGATAATCTACCATACGCACGGAGCATAGATTACAAAGGCACCCTTAGCAGAAATCCTCATCCAAATCTAACCGTAGAAAATGACGGACATAAGTAGCATATAAATTTTCCATACATGATTGTCAGTCATGAAATATCGTGCGTATCTATCTCTGGAAGCAGAACCTGGTTCAAGAGAGTAGCACATTAGGCACTTTATTACTTCACTATTAATTGACAAATAAGGAGTGTCTTAATCATTTCAAATATGGAATCATTTCAATTGATAGATTGTGTTCAATAGCTGTGGCACTAATAAGTTTTCGTATTCCAGAACTTTTGTTCTGGTAAAATGAAGCCGTTGGTTTTCTGCTTTGACGAAGATTATAATGAAAACTTTTCCAGAATATATACCCTTATCTTTCCATCGCAACTCCAACATAATCTACCCTACGCACAGAGTATAGATAACAAAGGCACCCTCAGCAAAAATCCTCATCCAAATCTAACCGCAGAAAATGACGGACATAAGTAGCATATAAATGTCCCATATATGAATGTCAGACATGACATAACGTGCGTATCTATCTCCGACCTAGAAAGTGCTCTCGAAGCAGAACCTGGTTCAAGTGTGTAACAAATTAGGCACTTTATTACAGCTTCGTACCACCCGGCCAGAGCTTGAATTTAATTCATTGATTATAAAATTTACATCCGTGCTCTACGGGGTGTGACCATGAATATATTGACGAAGAGGTAGTTGGCGTGTTTGATCTTATCACAAATGAATGTTATTCACATGCAGAGTAGTCAGACGTTTTGTTTTTTTCGATTCGATGAGGAGAATACTGAAAGATTGTATCTTACGAGATTGCTTGTGGACATTCGAATACAAATAGATTGTACTTAAAAAATAATAATAAGTCGGGGAGATTTTTTATACAAGCTATTTACTACTAATTTATCTCGTGCTACACCTGATTCGTTTTTACGGTCCGTCGTTAGTCAAGATTTTCGGAGAAAGTTCAATATATGGACAAAATGCTGAATTCATGAATGAATAGAATGAAATATCTGCTCAATTTCGAACCAATTTTTTATGATAGGGTATTGACTAATAATATGATGTACTTCACAGTAGAAATTGTTCAGTTAATGTCGACGGAAACTCATGAAATGTTATCATAGAAAGCTCGAATAAATTGAATTATCACCAAACTTTAGCCGATTCGTTCGTAATCACCCAATTCGTACAGGGTGTTCCATAAAATATGGCCATTCAAAATCTTTGTTCCTCAATATCTCAGACAGAACGAAACCAATTGCAATGAAATTTGGCGGCCACATACGAGATGCTCATAATAAGCCTCATGCAAAATTATACCAGGCCTGAGTCCTATTGCACCAAATACTTCGCAACTTTTCACTTTTCAAATGAATTACGTTGCATGGAATGAATTCAAAATTGAAAAGCCCAATGTGTTGTAGTAATATCTATTTTTATTTATTTATTCAATAGTTTTTAATTTCAATTCATTCATTAGTATATGCACTGGACAGCCTGTATATTCTCAGTTACCTGGAACTGATATGTGCTGTGCCTGCGCAATTCAACAATTTTGACAATATGTCAGAGTCTAAGAACAACCTCCGAGTGTTTCTTATCGCTACCGCTAATTTTCTTTATTCTATTTTTTCGCTATTTTATATTTTCTCTTATTTTGAGATAGAACCTTGTGTTTCCGCTATTTTAAGTGAATTACGCTATCATTTTGTGAAAGAGACACTATTATTGAAGAATTGAAGATCACCGACCCCGTCCGAGAGTACTCTCTAGAAGATTGGTCGAAGAATACTCTTTGGTGAGTCTAATGCATTTTACTTTATTTTCTTTCACTTTATTTTCACAACACCTATGATTTTTGATAAATACAGTCCACTAAATTCTCTCCACTTAAAGAGTTACCGCAACACAATGTGAAAAGTCAAGTGCAAAGTGGAAAGCACTTCACATAAATTAAATATTGGGAGAAATGTAGTGCAACATGATTAATTTTCACTTTTGATATTTGTCAGAATGCAAAGCGTAAAGAGAAAAGATGCAAAGTATTTTAGTGCAATAGGCCCCTGGTTTAAAACACCCCCTGGCCCAAGAGCATGAATTAAGTATTTTGTATTTGAATATTGAAGGTATTTATTCTAATAGTTTTAAGTTGCAATTTTGTAAAAATGGCGAGACAGGGTTTTTCTACTGAGGTTTTTCTATTTCCATATTCAGATATTCGATTCGGGTGAAAGTCATTTTGTGCTTGAAGATTGATATACTGAATGTTCATGCTAAATTTCAAGAGAATCGCATCATTTTTTATTGATATTTAATTTCTTGAATAATTTCCATAACATGTCCTATACATTTCGAATCAATCACCAGTTATGAATTCAAGAAAAACTCGGCGTACTTCATTTTATACAGGGTGAAACAAAATCTGTCTTTTTAATCCAACTTTAGAACCACCCCTGGTGTGTTCCAGTTGTTTCACCGTGTGATTTCTTATTTCATCATCAAGACACATCTTCTCTCGACAATTTAATCCTTCATTTATAACAATAGCTTAATTTTTGTTAAAGATACAGGGTTTTCAGAGCAACATTAAACTCCACAATTTCGCTATGGCTATGAAAGTACTTTCACAGATTCAACCTTAAATCCGAACGTTATGAAAATAAACTGAAAACTGAATGAAAACATAAAACAAGAGAAGTTTAAGCGCGATATGTTGTTCCGTATGCACCGTTTATTGGAGACGATTTCGTGCTAATGCTTATAATGCCCTACCGCATCAACCGCATGCGGCTAGAATTGCCAGGGAGTATTTAGCAGAGATTGATATCCAATAATTCAACTAGCCTGCTCGAAGACCAGATTTGAACCCAATGGGGCATGTTGCTCTTAGGAGGAAAATTCGATTAGCTACCAACTCCTGAAAATTTGCAGCAGCTAATGCTCTAATCGATTCAAAAGTTTAATGAGGACATGCTGAGACAAGTTGCACCTGTTATCCGCGTCTGGGCAGGAAAAACGTTATGTTTTTGACTTGGTTTTCAGTTTATTTTCATTAGGTCAGAACTTTAGGTTTTATTTTTTTGAAGAACTGTTGTAGCCTTAGCGAAATTCAATGTTTTACTGAAAACCCTGTATCTTTAACAAAAATAGAGATATTGTTATGAATCAAGAATTAGATTGTCAAGAAAAGATGTGTCTTAATCATGAAATAAGGAATCACACGGTGTAACAACTGGAACACGCCAGGGGTGGTTCTAAAGTTAAGGTAAAAAACAGAAAGATCATATTATCAAACTCAAATGAAACAACTTGCTGTGAATAATAACAGGCTTTTCAATAACTCAACCTGTGCGCATTTGTTATAAATAGAATGGTAGATGATTCCGAAATGATCTCCCCGAAACACAAAAGTCTACAAATCCTTCGTCGTAAAAACGATTATGAGACACTTTCCTTTTCTCCCTGCAGGAGATATTTCGGTCTATCACCGTTTTCCCACTGTTTAAACGTTGCGCTCTACCAGTCATAACTGTGTTTCACAGGTCCCCAAGGAGGCATTTCCCTTAACTTATTTGGCAAACTTTGCGCCCTTGATCTACCGAATAGGGAGGAATGTTGAGTTAGCACACCTACGTCTGCTGAAAACCAACGTTCCTCCTTGAATAATACGGGATTTAGGATGAACCGGCTCATCTGGGATAAGGATATTAACGTTTCTTGCCTTCTTTCGGTGTTTGCTGGGACATTTAATGGTATATAAGAGGTCCTTTCCGTGTACTGGCACCAGGGGTTATTGGGCGCTTATTCCTAAGGCGACAGCGAGGACATGACATAATATATGCTCGATTGTTTCTGTGGCTAGTTAGTTAGTTAGTTCGTAAATAGGTTACAGTTCACTGCGACCTCAAGGTCTATTGTGCCCTCTTACAGAGCTATTCTGACCACACCCTTTACAGCTCTCCTTCCAGTTCCAGAGAACTGATGAAATCCAATAACTGTGAAGGCTTCAACGAGGCTAGTTTCTCAGTCTCAAAAGTTTCTCGCTCAAGGCATTTTCTCCTTAGGCTCGGAATTCCAAAGCATCCCGTGACTACGTAAATGGGGGTTGCTTGCTCCTCCGCACATAACCTATACTCGTCAGTGTCCGATAATATCATCCTCAACAAGTGCTTCCTGAGGCGGCAGTGTCCTGTAAGAAAGACAGTGAGGAAGTGTAGTTTCTTACAAGATCCAGATATCTTTTGGATCTTGCTGTTTCATGTATGATCCATCCTTGTGAGATTCCAGAAATTTTTCCTCTTGGTTTTTTCTTTCTTCAGAAACTCCTTCTTATAGGTACATTCACAAATACCACAGAAGGGTTCTTAGCCAATGAGTGACATTCTTGCGCCCTCTTTGGCAAGTGTATTTTTCTTGATTTCCGAGTGGCCGGAACCCAGATTAAAAAGACCTTATTTAGTTGTAGAGTTTGTTCCGGCACTCCCAGATCATCCTTGAATGGATAACGTAGGAGCTCAGTGCTTTAATAGCAGCTTGACTATCTGAGTGTATCGCTATATCGCAGATGAAATGATGCAAAACAGGCAAGCCTTTTTACTTTAACTAGCCTTTTTCTCGTACTTGCCTGACTTGCCTTGGCAAACCAGGCTACTGCCCCATATGTGATTATAGGTCTCACAATCAAGACGTACATCCATCGCAGTATTTTTGCCGCATAAACGTCTCCACGCCATTAGAGCCCTTTTAGCTCTGCCAATGGAGTAGTATCAACATTCTATTTCACAAAAGTTTACTATCCAGTGTTATTCCTAGGTATTAACTTCTGACTTCCTCTCCACTTTCACTTCTGTGGCTAATCAACATAATCTACAGATATCCTAGTTTTTCTCACTGATCTTGATACCACGAAATAGTGACCTGTGAGAAGCCCAGTAAACAGTGTTAATTCGTTTTTTGACAACGATTGAGCTCGTTGAGTCTTCTCTTTCGAAGATGGAATTGTTCTCTCCGCTTCGTCTTTACCTTGTTCGTTAATCCAGTAAAATTGTTTTTTTGTTTTTTTCTCAAATATCGACCTCGGCCCTAATCTTTATGGGTGACAACCCATAATGATGCTTTTTTTTGCAAGGATGTAAGCTTTCCCATTTCCCTCTTTTTTGGTTCCAAAACCTGTACAGGAGCTGGCGCTGGGATACACGAGCCAAGTACCAAGTGTGCACTGTCGCTTTGCTCCTGTATGAGCGTCTTCCATGCGGAAATCTTAGCTATTAAAAGATGTCTAGATATTAATCTAGAAAGAAACTATCAGAAGTGCGATATAGCCACACACTCAGATAGTCAAGCTGCTAGTAAAGCTAGTAGAGCTCCTACGTCATCGACTCAAAAATGATCTGGGAGTGCCGGAACTAACCCAATGAGGTGGTCAAGAAAATTAAGGTCTTTTTAATCTAGGTTTCCGGCCATTCGGGAATCAGAGGAAACGAAGAGGCTAATACACTTGTCAAAGAGGGTGCACGAATGTCACTCATTGGCCCAGAACCCTTCTGAGGCATAGGTAAATGAACCTTTAAAAATGAGTTTCTAGAGAAGGAGAAAGCCGAGAGGGAAAAACTCTGGCGGAATCTCCAGGGATGGATCATTCCACTAAGTTCCTTCGGAACTTTGAAACAGAAAGATTCAAAAGATATCTGGATCTTAGTAAGTAACAATTGCACTTTTTTACAGGACACTGTCGCCTCAGGAAGCACCTGTTGTGGATGGGATTATCGGGCACTGACGAGTGTAGGTTCTGTAGGGAGGAAGAAGAAACCCCCATTCACCTAGTCACGGAATGCTTTTGCATTGCGAGCCTAAAGAGATAATGCCTTGGGCGAGAAACTTGTAAGAGTGAGGAACTAGCCTCATTGAAGCCTTCACAGATATTGGATTTTATCAGATCTCTGGAACTGGAAGGCGAGCTGTGAGGGTATGGTTCGAACAGCTCTGTTAGGGGGCACAATAGACTTTGAGGTCGCAGTGAACTCTAACAGCTTTTCAAACTAAACTACCCCTACCAGCTAAAAGGAAGAGAAAATAGACCTGAAGGTCGCACCCATCTCAAATATAGAACCTCGAATATTTCCCAAGTTCAAAAAAAAACGAGACCTTGTTTGAGTCCCATTATGTGTCGAATTATAATATAACTTGGGCGTTCTCCATTTACATGCGAAAAAAGGTCGGAATCGACATGCCCATATAAAAAGCGTGAAGTTCGAGCCATTCAACCGAAAACGATCGAAATAGGATCGGAGGCATTCAAATCGTCTCTGCGGAGTGGCAAAGAAACGGTTCCGAGACCGTTTTGGGGGAAATCAAAATCTAATCTTCGGGCGATTGGCACAGTCTGACACTGCATCAGGTTCTCGTACTTCGATCATAATGGCGGATATTTCAGCCTTTTGATTTGCTGGAATTGAAAGGATATTCGAATATAATAAAGAAGAATTGATCCATTATCTTCTGCAGGCTTTCATTCACAGCTGTCTTTCAATTTCGAGCTTCTGGGTTACATTGTTGATATATCGGAGGATAAAGTAACTTTGCGCTACGCTACGCCATGTTGTACTGTACTATATTTGAAATGATACGTTCGACCGTGAGCACGATTTATTTTGGGTCAACTTCAAAACTTTCAATTTTCTAGGAAGATTAAAAATTCGGAAGTTCAATTCATGATGACACTCATTTGAAGTACCAAATATTTGATTAATATGAGAAAACAAATTATGTATCGATAGAAAAATGATCTGGGAGGATTCTGCATTTCTAAAAAACTTTTTAGGTTTTCACTCCCAGTCTCTGAAACAGAAATAATTAAAAAAATTAATTAAGATGAAGTGCTCCTGCGAAAATCTTTGCACTAATTTGCCAGGAGCAAATTCGTTTTGAAAAAATTGTTGCCTGACAGTAAAACTAAAAAAGGAAATAAATGAAAAGGATAATGTAACGTTTCGATGTGTATATCAGACACCTTCTTCAGACAAACTTGTTAAACCTTCGGAATTGTGTGTTTTTGATTTGTCCCCGCTATTTGAACATACATGATCAGCGATTTTTCATCTTGTAATGTCGCTATTTTTGATGTTGTTCTTATGTTCCCGTTTTCTTATATCTGAAGATCTTGATGTCTCTCCTGTATAAGATTTTGCACATATACAGGGAATTTTGTAAACACAATTTTTGGATTTTTGTGTCTCATTGGTTTCGTTCTGGTCAGAATGGATCTCAAATCATTTTGTGTTTTGAAAACAGAATTTGGAACCAATTCTTCTTATTTTTTCTGAAAGGCCAGGAATATAAGGAATGACGTTCAACAAATTTGGTTGTACTTGACGGTTTTCTGTTTGTACCTGATCATCATTAGAATTCTGATTAGATAGTTCCCGTTTTAATTAGTGCAAAGATTTTCGCAGGAGCACTTCATCATAACTAAATTTTTAATTATTTTTGTTTCAGAGACTGGAAGTGAAAACCTAAAAAGTGTTTCAGAAAAAACGAATTATGTGTTTTCAAAAAAAAATTGCGTCTGTTGGAAAAACTCAAACTGAAATGTTTTAAAAAAGAAAAACAATGAATTGTACCTCAGTTAGAGGAAAAAAATCTTTATTTCAAATTGCTAGGACTGATATGAGCTAGAATAGTGACTGTCAATTTTGGCTTATAACTCGAAAAGGTTGAGAAATGTAATAGACGGCATCTTGAGTTTCTTCCACATTAAAGCTACAATAGTAAAAATAAACGAAAAACATCAAACTCGAAAATAAAATAATAAATAAAAAAAAATTAATAAACGTCGGGCCGAGATGTATGGATTATCCCTTGCCTAAAAAATCAAATTAAGAGACTGAGCTATCACAATTTGTTTCTGGAGGATTTTGGAAGTGATCAAAGTATTTTGCAGCTCTGTTAGATAACATAATATTTAATTTTTTATCTTGAGAAATTTTCTTCGAGGGTAAACAACCATTCTCACTGTGAATTATGTGGTAATTACGAAAGAGTTATTTATGTACCAAGTGCGTTATATGGATCTTAACGCCCGATTGGCGTTAGGATCTAATAACGCTCGTGGTGCATACAAGATTTTATTTTCACGAATATATCAAGATATCGAAAAAAAACGAAAGAAAATGTTGAATTTCTGTCATTCTCATCGGAAATTAATGAGAACTGTCAGATCTGTGTCATGTGTGTTTACGTGTGGGAAGTGCTTGAGAATATTTGTTCATTGTGAACGAATAGGACAGATTCAAATGAAACAAGGTATAAATATCCTTTTTCAATCCTTTCATAACGTATATTACTAAAAATATTTGTTTCAGGAACGATGAATTTGATGGGATGAATGGAATAAGATCGGAGTAAGTGACATTTCCCAAGCGAGTTCACAGGACAAAATATGCCCTAGAATATTTGCAATTTTGAGAAGGAAAATAAATAGATACGAATAAAACAAGGTACGAATATCCTTTTGAATAGTTTGAGAACGTTTATTAATAAGTATATTTGTTCCAGGAACGATTGAATTAAAAAATTGAGTTAAATTATAGAAGGAAGTACGTGACATCTGTCAAGGTGGTTCAGAGCGGGCGTTATGATACATAATGCCCGCTAAAATGCCCACGGGCATAATGAGTGTATTTATAGCAACCGTTTCTAAGGTAAAATAAACATATAATGTACAAGTGAAAAATAAATAATTTATATTTGAGAAAAAGCATTGGCGCACCACTTTTTTCCTCAATGTTATTCGGACAGATGTCAGTACAGATGCCACTGGTGAAACTTGAAAATAATTTTGTTTGGAAACAATGTATTTCAATGCGTACTTATAACTTACCAAAACGCAAAAGCAAATCGTGTACGGTGTCAAAAATATTTTCGAGAAACCATTTTTTTTTTAAATTTCAAGGCCTCGTATCTCAGAAACAATGCTTTAGGTACCTATAGTCTATAGGAATCATAAAATCCTTATAAAATTAATATCTCAAATTTACAGAACCTTACTCTGAAACATCCTGTATTAATTACTTCATACGAAGGTGATTGCATAGCACAATAATTCAAATTTCTTCTTACTCTTAAATATCAAGACATTTCCGATTTTCTTCTATGCTCTCAGCACAGAAACATAACTCCTAAATCTCAACATGTTTTTGTCTTTGACCATCCCAAATAAACGTATCTAACCGAAATCCAATCTATTCGGTCGTTCAGATAGTTCCCTTGGGTTCTACGCAATAATTGTAATTCTGAAGTGATTATCAGGGAGTCAAAAAAGCCATTTCGAAGTTTACGAACCGAGGGCAGGGCTGTGAATATCAATGGGCAAAAACTCCCTCTCGGTCCATGTGCAGCGATTATCTCTTCTTCGGCTAGCACGGTGGAGTAGACCTAGATAGATCATCGTGCTTAGTTATCAGGAAGTGTATCAGAGTGGATTATCTAGTTTTAAAACAGCCCGGGTGGTCGCTTGAATTTAGATGATATGATAGTGAGCTATCGAGGAACTTTACTCAAGTTTGAAATTGATGCACTGGTGACCTGGTGAGTCCACCCTGATATCTTATTTGCATTTTGTGTAATAGAGGGTTTTCCAATAAATTTTGATATTCTAAGAAAAATGCCATTTTTCAATATAAATGATCAGATGTTTATTTCATTATAAAGAAGAAGCTATGCCGTAAATAGTGGAAAAATAACATCAGGCAAATGATCACCACGACTACGCTTACAGGACCATATCCTTTTAATGAAATTTTCCATAACCTGGCTGCCCTATGTCCTCGATAGCCTCACCAATTCCATCTTTGATGTCTTAAATCGACTCTGAGCTATTGGCGTAGACCTTCTCTTTCACGTGGCCCCAAAAGAAGAAATCGCAAGGTGTTAAATCACAAGATCTCGGTGGTCAATCTTCGAGATGGTCAGGAAACTTTTCCCGAAAAAGATCAATGATTTCGTTGCTTGTGTGGCACGTAGCGCCGTTGTGTTTGAAGTTAACGTTGTCCAGATCAATACTATCGAATTTCGACCATAAAAAATCATTAATCATCTCGAACGACGAGGAATGGACAAACTTGGGTTTTCTTCAACACTTTCGGATAACTCAGCAATATTATCGGCTTTTCTTGAGCGACGTGCAAAGGTTTCATTCTTCACATCACTAACTTGTCCCAACAACTCGAATTTTTCCATCAATTTTGTTTATTGCAGTCCGACGAGGTGCTTCACGACTACCCAAAAATGTTCGATTTAACGAACCGTCTCTGCCAAATTTTCACCATTTTTATAGTGAATTTTAATAATTTCAATGCGTTCTTGAAGCGTGTATCGTTCCAGTTTCATTAACGGCGTAGTTTCCACTTGTCAAATGTCAAAAAATGACAGCTTCAAACGTGACATCTACCGAAATATTTGAAATATTATAATGACCCCTCTTATTGGAAAACCTTTTATATAATTGTATGGTGAATTTTTAGAACTGGCGAGTTAATAAAATCAAAAAGAACTGAAGAAAGCTCAGTTGAAGATAAAGAAACAGGACGGAAAAGTGCCCAAAGTTCTCCATTTCCAGGGTCAAAGAACTTATAATGGATAATACTAGCATCCAATTCCTCGAAAATTTCAAGATTCAGGAACAACTTAAAGAACTCAGAATACATCGTTTTTGAAAATAATAACCAATAGTTAATATCTTGAGAGTTAACTCGAGTCTTATCATTCATCAATTCATCATTCCAATTCAAATCTCAAACCCACAATGAAAATTCGAAGTAGTTCCTTTCGGAAGTTCTAACGCCACAAAATTTTGCATGAGGCCTATTATGAGGATCTTGTATGTGGCCGCAAAATTTCATTTCGATTGGTTTCGTTTTTCCTGTGATATAGAGAAAAAATTTTTGAATGGCTGTATTTTATGAAACACCCTGTACGATTTGGCTGGTTAACGAACTTAACCGAGGCATTTGGGAACCGAACTCACCCAGTGAATCTCAAATTTCTATGACAATTTCTTTAAAATTTATCGTGCTTCTAATATTCAGAAAAATAACAACAAATTAACAATTCAACTTGAAAAAAACCGTGATTATTATGGAGTGCAAGTAAATTATTGTTTTCATGAGAAGCCAAAATCTCATGTCATAAATCAGGAAGAAAACCCCTCAGCAAAAATTAGAGTAAGACACTGGATTCCTATTGAAAAAGTGCTCATAATAAGCCTTATGAAAAATTGTGTGACCATAGTATGAACAGAACTGTAGAAAATTCAATCGAAATATTGAAAATAAGAATCTTTATACAGGGTGTTCCTAAATTGAACGTACAAACGAAAAGGGGAGATTCCTCAAGTGAGTTTAAGAAAAAAAAGTCCCATAAACATGGGGTCGCAAACATTTCGTTTTCGATATACAGAGTGTTTCTTGTTGTAATACATTTTTTGTGTTGATTATACGAGTTTATCGAATCTTTATGAATATTCGCTACAGATTAGGAAAATTTCCATAAAAACTGACACTGAACTCATTCACTACAGCTTACAAAGTGGCCTTCCATCATAATTTGGATTTTCACGAGGAATTCGAGAGAATCGTTCAAATTTTTTTTTCACGAAATCGTTGGTAGATACGACAAAACTACAAGAGACCGAAAAGTTTAGTATAAGAACAAAGCTTCTTTTTACATTTTTTCAAATTAACAGTTGCTCACCAAAAAAAAGTTCTGCAGAAGAACAGATGGTAGTGTTCCAGAAAAAATATCACCCTGTAGATCTTCTATCGAAATTGCCATGTCACGTGGTAAGAATTCTCAAATGTAATATCTATGCCAAATTTCTGTAGTATATCTTGTGAAGTGTAGATACTATGAGAAAAAAAACTTGAAAAAAATACAAACTTCAACACTCTGTATCTCTAAAACGAAACGTTTGCGACCCATGTTTATGGGACTTTTTTTTCTTAAACTCGCTTAAGGCATCTCTTTTTTTCGTTTGTGCGTTCAATTTAGGAACACCCTGTATTTCCATAACAAGATATCCGATTCGAGTGAAATTTTTTTGTGAATCAAGACTGATATACTGAATGTTCATGCAAAATTTCAAGAGGATTGCGTCATCGGTACCATAAAATTCAATTTTTTTCATTTATTGAGTCATAAGAAATACCTCATTTTAACTATATAATTTGATCCAGAACGGGTTGTCGAAGAACAAGCTGTGGTAGTACAATTTGTAGGAAATTGTATGTACTTTCATTTTGTATGAAGAGGTTTTTCAGGAAAAGTTGATAGTTTCCGAGTAATAAGCAAAAAAATGACCAAGAATGAGATTTTTCATCTTTTTTGGATTTTTTTATGTTCTGTCACGAAATTTTGTCAGCAAACGTCAGATTTGGATTCAGCACCCCAAAAAACATAAAGAATAGAAGATATTAAAACTACCCCAAAACTTTTACGCTAGGGGTCTTTTAAGCACAAATATACTGTACTACAATAATAATAATAAAATTTCCATTGTCATCATTGTCATAACCTACAAACATCTGATTCACATCAATTCAGCCATTTTCCATTAATTCCGCTGTATCTCCAGAACAATTTTAGTATTCCAAATCTTCTAATCAAAGCAGGCACGTTCGTAGCCAGTCTGCATTAAATTATGCCATAAACATGAAATTGCGTCAGATATATTCTCAACACTTGGAGCGTGTAAGATTTTCAACAATTCGCAAACTAGTTTCAGAAGCATTTCTCATCATAATGAGGAACAGAGTGTGCTGAGCAAAATTGGTTATGCTCGGAATTTTAACAATTAGAGTAATTTCCCAGATATCATTCAGACGTCCAGATCCATATGCGTTTGAAATTAAACTTGTCCGTTGGGATAACTTCAGGAATTACCTAAAGAACAGAAGAAAATATTCTATTTGTTTTCACCCAAATTTGCTCTCGATGAGATGCATTTACTTCTTGTAATGTTTTGAATAACAGTCAATAGGTACATGAGTTTTTTTATGTTTTCCGTTAAAATTGGAAAACTTCTTGTTTTCCAATAGGAGATGTTATTTTGAATAGCCTGCTATTTTGGTAGATGTCACGTTTGAAGCTGTCATTTTTTGACACTTGACTATTAAAAACTACGCCATTAATGAAAATAGAACGACACGCGCTTCAAGAACGCATTGAAATAATTAAAATTCACTATAAAAATGGTGAAAATTTGGCAGAGACGGTTCGTAAAACTCGAATATTTTTGGGTCGTCGTGAAGCGCCTTGTCGGACCGCAATAAAGAAATTAGGAAAAATTCGAGCTGTTGGGAAAAGTTAGTGATGTGAAGAATGAAACCTGTGCACGACGCTCAAGAACAGCCGGGAATATTGCTGCTGAAGCCGAAAGTGTTAAAAGTGTTGATTGCGATATCAAGAAATGCTTGATGATTCTTCATTGCCTAAATTGGATAGTATTGATCTGGACAACGTTCACTTTCAACTAGATGGCGCTACGTGCCAAATGAAACCATTGATCTTTTGCGAGAAAATTTTCCGGACTTTGTTATCTCTCGAAGAGGTAATCACAATTGGCCACCGAGATCTTGTGACTTAACACCTTGCGTCTTCTTCCTTTGGGACCACGTGAAAGAGAAGGTCTGCCAATAGCCCACCTTCGATTTACAACCTCAAGGATGGAATTCGTGAGGCTATCGAGTACATAGGGCAGCCACATTGCGATTTGGTTATGGAAAATTTCATTAAAAGAGTTTGGTCATGTGAGCGTGGTCGTGGTGGTCATTTGCCTGATGTTATTTTCCACTTTTAACGGCATAACTTCTTCACTTCGGTGGTAGAAACTTGCCAATGTAACAAAAAGTAAACCACTGAGATCATTTTAGGTAGGAATTTAAGAGAAAAAAAAATAATCGAGATAAATGAGTGTGAAAACAGTAGAGCTCCAAGTAGAGTCTAGAGATCTGAGTGCGAAAATTGTAGAGCTCAGAGTACAGTCGAAAGAGCTAGACGAGATAAACGTTGTGAAGAGTCCAGAGATAGAACTCAAAAACATAACATTAAACTCTCAAACGAAAGGGTTCGACTGTCTATTCTCAAAATATTTCAATTTAAGTTCCACATTTCCGGAGCAATACCGTTGAAAAATCTTACGATGCATCAAAATACTGGGTTCTCTAGTATGAGAGTGCTAAGTTTGTTTTCGTTCACATAAAAAATAATCGAGATATTGCATTTCCAAACTGGCAATTAAAATGTCATTAATGTCAGGAATTTGTGTATAACTTGGCAACAGTGCATAGCAGAGAAATTTCTTTTGGTGGGTTATACTGCGAATTTGGTGTTGAATCGATGCATTCTCAATACTTGACCTAAAATTTCAGAACGAAATATTACTTGCTCTCCTGAAACGTCTAATAGGTCAACATAAAAGGAAAACCCTGTATATTATTCAGTATCAATCTCAAGTTCTATACAAAATTTTGAGGTAATAACCAATGAACGATCGCGCAAGAGCACCTGCTCAGGGCTTTCTTGATTTTTATTATTATTTTTTATTCACCCTCTGACCAAAACATGCAAGTCAAATCGAACAGTAGCAACCATTGAAAGCTCTCAAGGAACAGCTCAGGAGCTTGAAACTCCCAAAATGACTATAAGCATTGTTTAAGGAGAAGAGTTCTCCTTAAACAATGCTATAAGTAATGAATTTACTCATTTACCCGGATGTTGTCGGATTTCAAACCCTTGTGAATTTATTTCTCTCCGAAACTACCAACGGTCCATCCCGTACAACGCCGCAAAAAACGTTTGTCATCCGCAGAGCTGTTCCATGCGGCAAAGGTAGATATCAGCCTGCATCCATTCGACATCATGTGCACCAATTCGTCTTCATTTGGCGTCCAAACAACAAGAGAAACGCGCCATAATACGGAACAAGAAGATCCCGCTAACACGAATGACAAACATTGTACGTTTAAGGGATTATCTTTCGCATGAGGGCGTATCTCATGGAAATGCGTGGCGAAGTGAAATAACCGATAATGAAATACCTGTCGCAGTGTCGTTTCATTGAACATCTCGTTGGAATGATACAAGGTGAAAAATAAGCACTGATGAAGCGGAGCATTCATTTGGCAGTGATAAGTTGGAATGAATACATCTGGAGGATTCATATGGATGATAAAGGGTTTTCCAATAAGAGGTGTTATTTTGATATTCAAGGAAAAATGCCATTTCTCAATATAATGATCGGATGTTTATTTCTTTATGAAGAAGAAGCTATGATGTTAATAGTGGAAAATAAAATCAGGCAAATGACCACCACGACCACGCTTACAGGCTGCCCTATGTCCTCGATAGCCTCACGAAATCCTCCTTGAGGTCTTGAATCGACTCTGAGCTATTGGCGTAGACTTTCTTTTTCACAAAATACGGTGTATTGACGTTTGTGGAATGCCTAATTCCAAAGAACGACGAGGAATGGACAAACCTGGGTTTTATTCAAGACTTTCGGCTACAGTAGCAATATTCTCGGCTGTTCTTTAACGATGTGCACGGGTTTTATTCTTCACATCACCAACTTGTCCCAACAGCTCGAATTTCTCCATCAATTTCTTTATTGTGGTCCTACAAGGTGCTTCGCGACGACCCAAAAATGTTCCATTTTATAATGGCGTAGTATTTACTTGTCAAATGTCGAAAAATGACACCTTTACCTGGGACATCTATCGAAATAGCGGGCTATTCAAAATAACACCTCTTATTGGAAAACCCTTTATCTGTAGCAGCTTTTTCCTGAAAATGCCTTGGAAAAAATGCAAAGAAAGAAAAATGTGGTTTTGTATCAGTATTTATCTTATCTGACTTTCCCTTTCAATTAAATTTAATAGTGTGTATTAAAAATAATAGAGAATCTTGTTCAAAAATTATGAAACACTCCATTGAACATCTCGTTGGAATGATACAAGGTGAAAAAAAGCACTGATGAAGCGGAGCATTCATTTGGCAGTGATAAAGTTGGAATGAATACATCTGGAGGGTTCAGTATGGATTATATAGAGTTTCGAAACGCAAGTAGAGGCCCAACTCAAATAAAGTTCCCTTTATTTTGACATCTGCTCATGCGCATCAAATAAAGATTTTAAGGTGGCCTTTAATAAAATACAGGCCTACCTTACCTAACTTAAATAAAGGACGACAGAATAAATGAATATCTCTTATTTTGGTACCAGGTATTTAGCCTGGTCAGGTACTACTTTCTTTTTTTTTTGGTGAACTGATCAATTTGAAATTTGCTAGTAGAGCATTTGATATCGTATATTGTGAAAATTTGTTAAACATTGAATAGCGAGATTAAAAATACTTAAATATTATTAAATCCTGACCTTTATTGATAAAACTGTTCTTCGCCACCTATCTGATAACTTAATTATAACAATTTACGATTTAAACATTGTTACAACCAAAAAAATAAGCACTTTAGAGAACTTCGACTCGATGCTAAACGATTTTCCAATAAGTGGTGTTATTTTGATATTCAAAGAAAATTGGCATTTTTCAATATAAATGATCGGATGTTTATTTCATTATAAAGAAGAAGCTATGCCGTAAATAGTGGAAAATAACATCAGGCAAATGACCACCACGACCACGCTTACAGGACCATATCCTTTCACTGAAATTTTTCATAACCAAATCGCAAAGTGGCTACCCTATGTCCTCGATAGCCTCACGAATTCCATCTTTGAGGTCTTGAATCGACGCTGGGCTATTGGCGTAGACCTTCTCTTTCACGTGGCCCCAAAGGAAGAAGTCGCAAGGTGTTAAATCACAAGATCTCGGTGGCCAATTGTGATCACCCCAGGTCCGGAAACTTTTCCAGCAAGAGATCAATGGTTTCGTTGCTGGTGTGGCACGCAGCGCCGTCTTGTTGAAACGTTGTCGAGATCAATACTATCCAATTTCGGCCATAAAAAATCATTAATCATCTCTCGATAGAGCAATCGATTCACCGTAACTGTTGCTCCAGCCTAATTTTCGAGAAAATAAGATCCAAAGACTCCGCCGGACCATCAAGCGCGCCAAACAGTCTTACGTTGAGGATAGAGAGGCTTTTCAACAATAACTTTTGGGTTTTCCGAGCCAAGATGCGACAATTCTGCTTGTTGACGAAGCCACCAAGGTGAAAATGGACCTCATCACTCAAGATGATTTTTCGATTTATGCATTTCAAAGACCCAATCAGCAAAGACACGACGTTGTGATGTTCGGCCGGCTCGAGGTCTTGTGTTAACTGAACTTCATAAGCCTTACCAAATCTTTATGCAAAATACGGAGTAATGACGTTTGTGGAATGCCTAATTCCAAAGAACGACGAGGAATGGACAAACCTTGGTTTTCTCTCAACACTTTCGGCTACAGCAGCAATATTCTCGGTTGTTCTTGGGCGACGTGCACGGGTTTATTCTTCACATCACTAACTTGTCCCAACAGCTTGGATTTTTCCACCAATTTCTTCATTGCGTTCCGATACTCGTAGTATGTAGTTTGGCGGGTGATCTTCAGCCTACCGTAAACACTATAACTTCTTGAAGGAACGTCTGCGAAACTCAAAATTTTTAGGGTAGGTTTAAGGTTTGAAAAAAAAATTTATATCTTAAATAAATAGAATGAAACCTGTAGCTCATAGAAAATTAAAATATGAAGCAAAAGCTTCTGAATTGACGTCAGGTTTTTCTTCTATTCTTATACTTATTTAAATGTGAATCGTTCCTTTCACCAGGATAAGGAAGGACCATTACCGACTGAGAACAATATAATTATGGTAAGTGAATCTTTTCCCTTTCATATTATACCAAAATTCCACATTAGACTTTCAAACGGGAAACGATGAACCTTCTCATTCTAACCTCTACATAAATTAAAGTTTTCTTCATTCCGAGTTTATTCAGAGTGAAAATCGGAGTCAAATCCTCCAGACATCGAAATAAAGTTTGGCGGATGTTGAACGGGCAGAAGTCTTCAATAATGTATGAGGGGGCGATGGTATATTGGAAAAGTCCATTCTGCATAGGATTTTCATCGGAAAAGAACATCTGCAGATCCGACGAAGTATTCCTCACCACCGATTTTTCTTTATGGGCTATACTGAAGCAAAATGGACGGGGATTTCGATGAGATAGTATGTCCTAGAGAAATTCCCTCATTTGTTCAGGTTCGATTGAGAGAAAGGAAATGACTTTGTCGGTAACTTTTCTACGAAAATGGATGTGTTTACGTTTGGGGCGAAGATGTCAAGTTTGGATGAAATTCTGAGTGTCCATGCTTGCTGAGAACTATAAAGTATGGTATAACTTATTTCGTTTCTAATATTCACACTAGTAGAAGGTTTTTCAATCGCAAAGATAACTTCATACAAACAATTCATTCACGAGCAACGCTTCTACAATACTTTTTCGTTTGCAGACAATTGAACAACTTGCAAAAGGACAGAATATTTTTAATATTTCAAAACTGAATATTGCTATTGCATTGAATTTGATATACGCTTACCCATTCAAAATGAGTCTGTTCATCCTGATATATTTTCTGATTTCCATACTAGTTGTTTTTGAAAATTTCGACATGACATTGACACTTATTGACTAATTTTAAAGTCAAAATTAATTCCTGCCTCTACGCCTGCCTTGTTATCTGAGAATAAATAAATGGTTTTCCAAGAGCTATTTTGATATTCAAAGAAAAATTATTTTTTTCAATATAAATGAACGGGTGTTCATTTCATTATGAAGAAGAAGCTATGCCGTTAGTACTGGAAAATAACATCAGGCAAATGACCACTATGACCACGCTTACAGAACCATATCCTTTTAATGAAATTTTCCATAATCAATCGCAAAGTGGCTGATCTATGTCCTAGTTAGCCTCACGAATTCTACTTGTGAAATGTCAAAAATGACAGCTTCAAACGTGACATCTACCGATATAGCGGTATTCAAAATAACACCTCTTATTGGAAAACCCTTTAGTATCTTTCTTCAAGTGGAAATGAATGAATTGTAATACTCGACTTTCAACATATCATAAAAACTATAAAAAATTTGTACCATTCAAACTAAAAATTCCAATTTTCCATTTCGATTTTTTTTATCTCATATACCGAATGATACAGGGTGGGGCAGAAAAACCTATCCGATTTCAAATCCCTTTTTCTCAGAAGAGAGAGCAGGTAGAGTAGTGGGGTAAAAACCGTTAGAAAGCTGGTTTTATGCCATTTGTCAGTAGTCAACATGCCTTGGTCTGGTGAACATCGTGCTTTTGTTATTGAACGGTTTATCGAATGCGGCGGTTCGATAATTGCTACACAGGCAGAATTTTCGATATTGGAGTGACGAAAATCCTCGGGAAATCCATCAGGAACCCCTCCATAGCCCAAAAGTGACTGTGTGGTGTGCTCTTTCCCGCCTAGGCATCTGGGGGCCCTACTTTTTTGAAGAAAATGGGCAAACCGTAACGGTCAACAGCGAGCGCTATTGTTTCATGCTGGAAATTTTCTTAGACCCAAAATGGAAGAAAATGGCGTGGAAAATGTGTGGTTTCAACAGGATGGAGCACCGCCCCACACATCGCGATGATCAATGGTCATTCTCAGGGAACTGTTTTCCCGGTCGCCTCATTTCTCTGAGAGGTGATCTTGGCTGGCCGCCGCGCTCACCGGATCTCACTCCATGTGACTTCTTCCTTTGGGGTTACCTCGAAGGTTTACCAGCATCGACCAAGGACCCTTCTTGCTTTACGAAGGGAAATTGCTCGGGCAATTGAAGAAATTCCTGTGGAAATGACGGTGAAAGTTATGGAAAGCTACCGCGAGCGCCTAAATAAGTGTATCCGCTCCCAAGGACGACATTGAGTGATGTGCTTTTCAAAACTTAAATTTAAAAATGGCATAAAATTCGCGATATGTTAATAAAAAAAATTTTTGACAAGCTGAGTGGTTTTAATTTATAACGTTTTGAAATCGGATAGGTTTTTCTGCCCCACCCTGTATTTCACACCTGCAAAATGAAAATTTTTTTTCCCTATCTGATGGAGAATATGTATAGTAACAAGCTTGCCAAATATCTGAGAAAAATTTGCCATATTGACGAAGAAATGCAAAAAATCGATAAAGTTTGTTAATTCATAATTATGTTATGTATTTCAGGTCTGATTTGATTTAATTTTTTTTTCAATTGTAGTTTTGTTCATGCCTAACCAAACATCAGTTTTTAATTCAAGAAAACTTTGCGAAGGTTATTTTATATAGGGTGAAACAAAACACTGTTTTTACCCCACTTTTAGAACCACCCCTGGTATATCCCAGTTGTTCCACTGTGGGTTTTTTATGTCACCATCAAGGCACATCTCTCTTGACAATTTTTTCTTCATTCACAATAATAGCTCAAGTTTTGTTGAAGATACAGGGTTTTCATTAAAGGGTATAGCCGGGTTTCAATGGTAAATCTGCCCCCGCGGCCTTTCCGATTCATATTGAGGGGATCGATTAGGCATTGAATGAAAATAATTCAGCCCACTTTTCAGCTTTTATCTCTTGCCATTTTCGAGATTCTGTGAAAAACACTTTTTTCGTTTTTATTTTTTTTCTCTTGTGTATGCAAAGTTTTGAATGGGGATTTTTTCTATTGATTACTTGCTATTAAAGGAATAGACGCATAATTTTTTATGAATTTCAGCTGAAAAACCTTTTTTATAAGAAAAAATAAAGTTATTGTCATTGTTTTTCGGTAAGTATTCTTAAAAAGTGTCCACCGCCATTTTTGACATAAAATGTCTTTTTTAGCCCTTTATGCCCTGGAATTTTTCACATTTTTAATTGGTGGAACATTTTGAAGAAAAATTAAAACTGTTTGAATTTTAGGATTCAACAGATATCCATCAAATTTTGGTGCCGTTGTATTCATATTGGCTCCCTGAACAATATTAGTGAAAAAACAATTGCCGATCTGTTTTAGTTTGGCAGATATGAGCCCCAAGGTCCGAAAAATATTTCACCTAAAAGTCATTTTCCCACTACAGAAACACTGAATTACCGCTCTATTAAATTTAAAGCCCTCTGAACATTTAACATGAAGATTTGATTTATTTTGTTTCAGATATATTCAATAATTGTTGCAAAAACATCGAAAAAATTCGAGGAAAAGCCCGCCGTTTCTTATGGTAAGTTTGGCACTACCGCGAATTATTTCACGCGAATTATGACACGATGCATACCGGTAAATCCCGCTATCATTTCCTAATGGCACTCGCTGATAGACGCGGGTAGTGCCAAACTTACCATAAGAAACGGCGGGCTTTTCCTCGAATTTTTTCGATGTTTTTGCAACAATTATTGAATATATCTGAAACAAAATGAATCAAATCTTCATGTTAAAATGTTCAGAGAGGCTTTAAATTTAATAAAGCGGTAATCCAGTGTTTCTGTAGTGAGAAAAGTGAGTTTAGGTGAAATATTTTTCGGACTTTGGGGGCCCATATCTCCCAAACTAAAACAGATCGACAATTGTATTTTCACTAATATTGTTCAGGGAGCCAATATGAATACAACGGCACCAAAATTTGATGGAATATGTTGAATCCTAAAATTCAAACAGTTTTAATTTTTTTCAAATGTTCCACCAATTTTAAAAATGTGAAAAAATTCCAGTGTATTAAGGGCCAAAAAAGACATTTTATGTCAAAAAATGGCGGTGGACACTTTTTAAGAACACCGAAAAACAAATGACAATAACTTCATTTTTTCTAATAAAAAAAGGTTTTTCAGCTGAAATTCATAAAAAAATATGCGTCTATTCCTTTAATAGCAAAGAATCAATAGAAAAAATCCCATTCAAAATTTTGCATACCACAAGAGAAAAAAATAAAAACGAAAAAAGTGTTTTCACAGAAATCTCGAAAATGGCAAGAGATAAAAAGCTGAAAAGTGGGGCTGAATTATTTTCATTCAATGCCTAATCGATCCCCTCAATATGAATCGGAAAGGCCGCGGGGGCAGATTTACCATTGAAACCCGGCTAAGTATACCCTTTTGCTAAGGCCACGACAGTACTTCAACAAATTCAACCTAAAATTCTGACCTGCTGAAAATAAACAGAAAATAAGTCAAAAACATTAACGTGTTTTCCCCTTCAGACGCGGATAACAGGTGCAATTCGTCTCGGCATGTCATTAAGGTTTTCAATCCATTACAGCATCACGGAGCTGCTGCAAATTTTCATGAGTTGGTACGCGAGATCGAATTTTCCGCCCAAGAGAGTCCAAACATGCCAAATTGAATTCAAATCTGGGCATAGAGCAGGCCAATTGATTTGAAGAAATTCTCAAATAATGAAAATGAACTCATGCAGTTTTTCGACATCACGCTGTCATGCAAATTTATCGGTAATTTTAATGCAATAACTTATGAAAATTTTCATTATGTTTGGTGAATGAATATTATATCACGGATTATTATACGGCTGAAGTATCTTCTTCTTCTTTGTGCGGTGCCTTTCCGGCCGAACTGAGGCCTAGTAGTGCCCATTGTTCACCCGCATCGTTCTATAGAGACTCAGCTCCTCAGACACGAAGAAGAAATGTCGCGAGCCTGCCAGGAGTGATCCCTCTCACCATAGGAATAGAAGGTGTTTGGATTTCCTAGGTGTGTTTACCTTAACTCAGTAAGGTTCCCACAGTTGAACAAATATGCTCAACCGTTTCATCAGTACTCCTGCACCACCGGCATAGGGAGCAGCTCGTCAATCCCATTCTCTTCAATGTTTGTCAAACAGGTGACCAGTCAATGCATTAGTCACCAGACTGAGTTTTTTCCTCTCCAGCAACAGAAGTCTATTGACCTCAGGTCGCGAGGACGGTCTCTCAATGAGAATCTTCCACCTCAGGCCCACCCCTGCGCTCCATTCCGAGGAAAATTCCCTGTTCAGCCAGTTCGTAAAGAAACTTCTGACAGATGTGCGATAGATTGGCAGCGCAGGCTCCGGACTAACAAATGCTAATCTGGCTCCCCGCCTAGCCAGTTCATCTGCCTTGACGTTACCAGGTATATCCGCATGAGCCGGACACCAGATTAATTTCAAAAAATTTATCAGAGCCCAGCTACGCAGAGCATTTCTGCATTCTTCTACCAAAGAGAGTCAACTCTAACATCGGATAGAGATTTCAGAGTTCCCTGGCTGTCGCAACATATGTAAATATGCTGGCCAGAGTATCCCCTGCGAATATTTTCTAGTGCGCATGCAAGAATCGCATATAATACGGCTGAAGTGGAGTAAAATATAACACAAAATCACAGATTAAATTTTCATTTATTAGCCAAGATTTGATTTTTGTCAATACAAAAAGCATCATCAATTTACTTTGCTACAATAGTTCCTGATGGACCAGCTACTATAGATTTTGCTGTAGGAATTTGTACAACCTCAGGATGATACACAGGTGTATAAACCACAGATCTCACTTGTGGAATCACAGAAGGCACGAAAGGATGAACAAGTATTTGATTGACAGCACGGCCATAAGCTGCGTAAGTTGAAGGAGCAGCACTAAAAATGAACCATCCTGTGATACAAATCCTCCATTTGCAAAATTATCGATAATGCCTCCATCTGGACCATGCTGACAGTTCTTGCGATAGGACCCTGTAGTCCTGCGTTTATTGGTACCCACAGTGCTACCAACTTGATGTCCATAATTAATCAGAGTTCCATCGAAATCGGATTTACTGTTCTCAGAAGAGGTCCTTGAAGACTTGCAATTAGTGGTGACAAATCTCCACCGACGAGAAGTCCTGGAACTTCTTTAGTGACAACTGACTCTACGTTAGCTGTTTTTACATCGGAAGTTGGCACTACATCAGTAGCTGAGGTGATAGCAAAGAAAGCTAGGGAGATGAAAACCTGCAATTAAATTGAAATAAATAACTCGCCTACCAAGTTTAAAGTTTCGAGTATGTAAATAAAAAGCGAAAATGAACATGTAATATCCACAACTATTGTATAATCCACCATTAAATGTCTGTTTACTCGGCCATAATAGTACCCATTAATCACAAGTGAAAATTGAGTTATTATTCACTGCTGTCAGATGCCTCATAGATTTGATAATACACTACTGGAAAAAATTAAAGGATCAAAAAAAATTCCAAATTTTTCGGCAATTTTCAACATGCCTTAACTTTGAGAGGATGGTCGTACAAGGAATTTAAAAAAAGGAAATTGTAGCTCCAAGTGTCTAGTTTTTGATTAGAACTTCAAAAATTTAAGTTTCAGTGGTTTTCGAGTAATGAAACGGCTCGCTGGATTGATTTGGCTCTTCGTAAGGTTTTTATCAACATATTGAACTGTGAAAGTCACACTTAACATTATTGGTTCCTTCAACATTTTCGATCCAGCGGTAGAGATTTTCCAAGAAACCACCAAACGCCTTTTTTTTGTTAAATTTTTATATTGATGCGACATGAAGAAAAAAAAAATTTCTATGAATAAGCAATGGTTGTTCATAATGGGAGTTCATTTAAGGTCTTGAAACCCTCCTTCAATCTTCTGTGCGATCATTGGTTGCTGAGAAATCGATAATCAAAGACAAATGGATCCTTTTCCATTTGAAGACCGATATCTCGGCGAGAAGTGGACATATTGAGGTCAATAAAAAAATAAATTAAAGCTGAATTGACAAAGTATCCCATCATTATAACGATTATGCAAAAATAAAATTTCCACGATCGTAGACAAGAAAAAAAAAGTGGTAAAAAAAAATTTGAGAATTTTTTTGTTGCTGATTTTTTCTATCATTACTCGAAAAAAAATTTTTTTTGAAGTTCTAATCCAAAAACTAGACACTTGGAGCTACAATTTCCTTTTTTTAAATTCCTTGTACGACCATTCCTCTCAAAGTTACGGCATGTTGAAAAATTGAACAAAAATTTGGAATTTTTTTTGATCCTTTAATTTTTTCCAGTAGTGTATTATATTGATTGAATTGATATTTCTTTATATTGTTTATACCGTGTCAATCGAGGGCTAAATCTACTTTTATTACTTCGATTAGAGCATTGTTATTACAAAACATACAATGACAAGTACTCCGAAAATGTCCCATGTAATACCATGGTCTTGCACGCCGCCAAAGGTGTTTAAAATCTTCAAAAAATATATTCAGTAGTCGTGGATAATGTATAGTATTTTACTTGCGTATAATGGCTGTTATTTGCTCGGTGATTTTGGCTACACTCCTGCATCTTGTAGCCTTAACTTCACCTCGTGAATAATAGTTATCATTATACGCCAGTTGCATAATATAGGTACTAATTTCTTATACTTACAATTGATTGCTGCATCTTGTCTGTGTCATTATATAGATGAACTGTTTGTTATTATATTGTACGAAACAACTGATGCTACATTCGAATCTGTAGTAGTTTTTATAGGTATAAAAAACGAATCAATCCAAATGATTATGATAATTACCATTTAACTCGTTTCTGGGTGTAATTTGAATGTAATTATGAAAAAACTCGCACAATTAACTTATCGCTCAGTATATTCTTCATTTCTTCAGTGTTTCTGAATCAAGTTTTTGTGATAAACGATTAACCTGATAAAGGTACATAGTCGTGAAGTCAAATTGGATCCGATAAAATGTTAGCGTTATGATAAACTTATATAGTTTTTGAGCGCTCGTTCTACTTGAACGAGTGCTATGTCGTTTTGCTCAAATGTCTGTAATTTTCGAATTTTCAGCCGAAAATGTTATCAAACGATTGGGTTCGACTCCTTGATGACGAATCCAAGGTCATATTCGATTCTATCCGTAGGTCCGTCAGTCCGTAAGTACGATTACTTTCGAAGGGAGTGTCCTAGATACTTGAGATTTTCAGGGTGATTCGGTTCCCAATTGGCGGGTTAAGTTCGTTAATGAACCAAATCGTAAGGTGTTCCATAAAATATTGCCATTCAAAATTTTTGTTCCTCAATATCTCAGACAAAAAGAAACTTCGTGCAAAATTTGGTGCCCATAGTATAAACAGAACCATAGAAAATTGAATTGGAATATTGGAAAGAAGAACTTGATGTTTTCATAAAAAATCCGATCCGGATAAAATTTATTTTATGAATAAAGATGATGATACGACGAATGTTTATGCAGAATTTTAAGGCCATAGTGGTAACAGAACCATAGAAAATTCAAATATAGGGAAGAATTTTTATATTCCCATAACAGGATATCCGGTTCAAGTTCTTCTTGTGAATGAAGACTGTTAAACGGAATTTTCATGCAAAATTTTTTAGCTATAGTGTCAACAGAACACAAAAAATTCAATTGTAATATTGGAAAGAAGAATCTCCATATTTCCATAACAGAATAACCGATTCAAGTAAAAATTGTACTTGTGGTTTGAAATCGAAGTTCATTCAAAATTCGCTTTGTTCCATTTTCCAAACATTTCTCAATAAAGAATACGAAGAATGATAATCACATAGAAGTAGGCAGAATCTTATTTAAGTTAACTTCATATCGAGAGTTATATTTGAGTTCGAGCTTTTTGACGAAAGACATCTTCCCGAAGTTTTTGCTGGACCATTAATTGATTGGTCTCCCATTTCGCTTTAGTTTCAAATTTTTTTCATTCATACCGAATTTATTGATTGAGAAGGGGCATATGTTCAGTATATTTTCAGACATTCATCGGAAAACACATAAAATAACATCAGGAAATGAAATTATACGTTTCAAATATCGTATATTTCGTGCAAGCGGTATAACTCTCTGTTTTTGAATCAAGACTGATATACAGAAAGTTCATACTGAATTTTGAGGAGGATCTCATCATCAGAACCACAAGATTTATTTTGGTAAATATTTTACATATTTATTTTTCGAATAATTTCCAGAATATAATTCCGATTGTGCAGAGATTCTGCAATAATATACAGGATGTTCCTAAATTGAACGTACAAACGAAAAGTGGAGATTCCGTAAGTGAGTTTAAGAAATACAGGTGTTAAAGTTTTTAATCAAAAACATGTGTTGATTATACGAGTTTATCGAATCTTTATGAATCATAGCTACAGATCAGGAAAATTTCCATAAAAACTGACACTGAATTCATTCACCACAGCTACAAAGTGGCCTTCCCATCATAATTTGGATTTTAACGAGGATTTCGAGAGAATCGTTCAAAGCTTTTTTTTCCCAAAATCGTTGGTAGATACGACAAAACTACAAGACACGAAAAGTTTTGTATAAGAACAAAGCTTCTTTTTACAGTTTTACAAATTAACAGGTGATCACCAAAAAAAAGTTCTGCAGAAGAACAGGTGGCAGTGTTCCAGAAAAAATACACCCTGTAGATTTTCTATCGAAATTGCCATATCACGTGGTGAGAACTCTCAATTGTATTATCCATGCCAAATTTCAGTTGAATATCTTGTGAAGTGTAGATACTATGAGAAAAAAACTTGAAAAAAATTCAAACTTGAACACTCTGTATCTCGAAAACGAAACGTTTGCAACCCCATGTTTATGGGACTTTTTTTTCTTAAACTCACTTAAGGAATCTCCTCTTTTTCGTTTGTACGTTCAATTAAGGAACACTCTGTATTTGCTATCAGTTTCAAACCCCATATAAAATTTTTAGGTAAAAGTAATATTGCTCCACCAAAGAACGAACGCTCAAAAGCTCCTGCTCAGGGCTTTCTCAAATTTTTTTCAGTGTTATTCAGAAACATCTTTTATATTCATGAACGTGATACTCAGAGTATCATGATTAAATATGTTAAAAGCAACAAAAAATGTATCATCGAACAATCTACTTTACTCGGACATACTCGTAAATCATGATTGATCTGAATCCCTAGCTAGCGCTCCATCTCTGGCTTGCTCACAGCAGCAAAACACCCATTTCAGAACAAGACGCCGCCAGGATGTCGCATCTTAATTCACTCCGCCGCCAAGACTTGGCTTACTCCTTTTCCGTAATATATCGCCATATTCTTTTGACGTACGGCCTAAGGCCCGTTTATTTCTGGGAAACCTTTGAACCGGGTCAGCGGATTTCCCACATAGCAGGTTAAATAAATGATGCTGGCCCTTGAAAGAAACAGGAAAATCCCCGCCCTTCATGCTGTTTCTCGGTTATAAGATTTAAGCGGCAGATTTTACGATGTGGTTTTTACGAGATTGAGAGATTTTCATCAGATTGATGAAGTTTCTCGGAGAATGAGGCTGCGTCGTCCAGAAAAATGAGAGGAGCGACGTTGAAATATCCCACTTCGTATTCAAGGTGTAAGGGTCGACCTTACCTTGATCTGAGGTGATATCCGAGGGCTTTGTTTCAACCATAGACAAACTAATAAAATAGATGAGCCACTCGTATGTTCCGCGACATCTGTCGGAGGAGGAGACTAATACACGAAAAAATTATTTTCAATTTGATAATTAGATGTCGTTGCATTCATGGAAATCCTATCGAGAAAATAGTAAGTATGTAAATCATTATTATCAAAACCTTTGAATTGTCAACTGACACAAGGAGTGGTTTGACACGTTCTTTTTGAAATATAATAAATTTCGATATGCCTGCAAGAGTAAATACGTTGCTGTGTTATTGGATGTGAAAATCGAGATGCAAGAAGGTAATTCTACAATATATATTATATATATTCTGTTACCTATAAGAATTAAGAGTTTTCAAAAAAGTTTTTCATGTATTGAAGCTTGTTCTACTAGTGTCCTCATCTATTCTCCGTTTAGTTAGTCTATGGTTTCAACTCTGTACTTTTCGGAAGCGTCAAATCATGTTTGGAGCGTGAAGAGAAATTTTAAATTTGAAATTTATTTATTTCTGATTGAATGAATATTGAGCAATATCGCCTTAGTTACCATATGTCATAACACACTCATATTTCCCAAGAGAAATATGAAACATCAAGTCATATTGTCCCAAAGAAAAATATGAAACATCAAGTCATATTTCACTAAAAATATTATATTATGCAAATTTTCACCTAATACATCAGAAAAAAGTCATTTGGAGCTTCTATCAAGAATTTCTTGTTCTGCTCCGGGACAACACTGCTGATTTGGGAACGTAGGTATCCTTTATTTTTGTTCTTTAGAATTGCTTCTACTTCATCGAATAATTTCACATTCGTTTTTTCCTTCAAATGTAGCATGAACCTTAACATAGATAATTTGGCCATAAACTGTTTGGTGAATGTTTCTGCGACTGGAGATCGAATGAATTAATCATACATTGAAAATAACAAGAATCAGAGCAACATACCAAATCTTCATCAATATGCTAACAAAATATTTTCGCTGACACCGTCCACCACCGTTCCACTTCTGAAAGCCTGCATACTCTTTACTATAGGCAGCTTTAGATTTGGCAGGAATAAAAAATTTACGGACTTTCTCCGCTTGAGTTTCGACGTAGTTCGACATTATTTCAATAATTTCATTTCTGACAAGACGTCAAAATAAAACAGTCAACCATGATTCTTACAAACACGGCCCCATAGCAACTTTAAAAATCCAATTAATTCAAAAATTTACAATCTAATATTAATTTTTCCATTTCAGGAACGATATTGTTTCAATCAGAAGAAACAATTGATTTCAACACGAGAAAATATGAATACATTCCCCACGTTGCCTATAAATCCGAGGGTAACTAGAACAACCTCGGGAAATATACTATTCATATTTCTCTAGTTGTAGTAATAGTATATCATTTCAATATAGCTTTAATACTCTTATGGTTCATTTGAAATTCTGCAATTGATTTTCATGACAGGTGTCTCATTTAATAGTGTACACCATCATTAACTCAACAACGATTCAGAATTTGTGAAAACACCCAGACGGATCGATTTTGACGACAAGGGGACATTATCTGGGTTACAAAACTTGTTTCTACTAAGAACCCCCTGGAGAGAGATGCAACCCCATCACAAATTTGAATAGTGAAAATGGGTAGTTTTGTAGCACAATGTATGCACGTATTTGAATTCGTATGAGCTTGCAGTTTCTGTTCTGTTAAGTGAATATCACAAAGTACATGGTGTTTTTTTAAGGAATTATGAAAACTAAATAAAACAGGAGAATCTTTGACCTTCATGCTGTTTCTGGGTTATAAGATTTCAGCGGCAGATTTACGATGTGTTTTTACGAGATGATTGAGAGATTTTCATCAGATTGATGAAGTTTCTCGGAGAATGAGGCTGCGTAGTCCAGAAAAATGAGAGGAGCGACGTTGAAATATCCCACTTCGTATTCAAGGTGTAAGGGTCGACCTTACCTGAATCGAATAAAGGTTTCTGAGGTGACTTCCGACGGCTTTTGTTTTAATTCTTTACTTTTCAGGAAAGTCGAATCATCATGTTGAAGCATGAAGCTGAATTTAAAATTAGGATTTTATCTATTATTTCAGGCGAATTCGGTTCCTTATTTTACTTTTACACCATGGTATTATTACGGAACTATAGTTGAATGTTGTTATTTCGGTATTACCTTCAAACTTTCAAACAATATCGATTGAATATTCTAGTAGGGACCCCAATTTCGTCGAAATACATATTTGATAGTCATTGACATACTTCGAAAGTAATTGACACCCTGTAGATAGTCATTGACATAATTTCATCTCACTTTTGCATCAATTTTGGTGATATCATCCCGCGTTCTATACTCATACATTCTCATTATGTGGGTCATTGAGACGTTCATACTAAAAATTATAAATAAATAAATAAAAAGGTTTAGACAATATTCCTTATAACAAAGAAATAACAAAAAGTATTACACATATACCGATGCAATAAACTATTGGTGCTATCTAGGGTTTTTTCATTCGTGTCCTATATTTCAGAATGTTTTATTTCTATTTGAGTCCACAGGTATCATTCTGAAAACGGCATTTGATATTTGGCTCCATATTTTGCAGTAGTGTCAATAAGTGTTTATTTCAGGATAGCGATGCACATAATTGCGTATATTTTTTGTGGCTTGCGACGGCATTTAAGAACCGAACCTATTCTGAAATTTGAAGTCTCTACAGACATTTGGAAAAAGCGATATATTACTCGTTCAAGTAAAACGATCGCACAAAAAATAGTAGTGTCCCGTAAAATAAGCTCACAAAAAACTGCAATTAGCAAAACTTGATATAAAGGGTTTTCCAAAAAGGTGTTATTTTGAATAGCCCTCTATTTCGGTAGAGGTCACATTTTAAGCTGTCATTTAGTGTCATTGACAAGTAGAAACTACGCTATTAATGAAAATGGAAATATAAAATGGATACACGCTTCAAGAACGCATTGAAATCGTTAAAATTCACTGTAGAAATGGTGAAAATTCGGCAAAGACGCTTCGTAAAAAACGAATATTTTGGGTCGTCGTGAAGCACCTTGTAGGACCGCAATGAAAAAATTGGTTGGAAAAATTCGGGCTGTTGGGATAGGTTAGTGATGTAAAGAATGAAACTAGTACACGTCGCTCAAGAACAGCCGAGAATATTGCTGCTGTAGCCGAAATGTTGATGCAAACAGTTACGGTGAATGGATTGCGCTATCGAGAGATGATAAATGATTTTTTATGGCCCGAAATGGGATAGTATAATCTGGAAAACGTTCACTTTCAACAAGACGTCGCTACGTGCCACACAAGCAACGAAACCATTGATCTTTTGCGGAAAAACTTTCCGGACCGTGTTATCTCTCGAAGAGGTGATCACAATTGGCCACCGAGATCTTGTGTGATTCAACAACTTGCGACTTCTTCCTTGGGCCCACGTGAAAGAGTAGGTCTACGCCAATAGCCCAGCGTCGATTCAAGACCTCAAAGATGGAATTCGTGAGGCTATCGGGAAATAGAGGAGCCACTTGCAATTTGGTTATGGAAAATTTCATTGAATCGATATGGTCATTTAAGCGTGGTCGTGGTGGTCATTTGCCTGATGTTATTTTCCACTATTAACGGCATAGCTTCTTCTTTATAATGAAATAAACATCCGATCATTTATAATAAAAAATGGCATTTTTCTTTGAATGTCAAAATAACACCTCTTATTGGAAAACCCTCAACTTAGAGCTCCCAACTGAGCAGAAACTCTCTGAGACCGTCTTCGAATGGTTGAAATATTCAAAATGTTTAATCAGGTTCGACCCACTTCAGAAAACTTTAAGCTCTCCAACACATTAGCCCGGAGTTTGGACGAAGTGTTGACTCAGCAGAGACACAATTGACTCTCTCGAGACAGATCCCTTCCTGACATATAAATTATCGCTCTAAACCTTCATCGGGAGTCCCGAAATGAAACTGATGTGAAATTCTGTCCGGTTTGATGTGGGGGCAGGTATATCAGTCTAGAAGGATTAGTTTCTGACAGGAAAATAACGATACTGTCGTGATGCGATGATGAAATAAAGGCCGAGCAAGGTTTTCGTGAGGTGAAGTGAGTCAGTTGCCGAAATAAAAAAAATTAAGAAAAACTCTGGCAGTTGCTTTCGACTGCTCGTTCATTGGTGGATCAACAAAGCACTTACCTCAAAAATTTTGCATAGGACTTGAGCATATTTCGAGTTTTTCCTCTGTTGTGCAAGGACTGCGTCAGAAACGCTTGTTTGAAGGAGGTTCCTTTTTTCGTTATTATTTTGATCAAGATGAATTGATGACTTCCATAAAATTACATTCAATCACGAAGGGCTTCAAACTAGAGCAAATTTAGTTTCGGAATTTTTTTACTTTTCGTTGTTTTCATGTTAGCCATGATATTATGACGGAAGATGAGCAACAGCACTAAAGTTGATATGTCATTCAAAGTACACTAAATGAGGTATTTTTTCTCAAAAAAAACTGTACATAATTATTGATTTCATAGAAAAACTAATGAAAAAATAGGACAAATTTTCTCACTTCAGAATCGTGATATTCATCTCTTACCACGCCCACAGTAAGAGTTTTCTGCACACAGACTTTATCATTTGTAGCAAATTTATTGAACTTTCCGAATATGTAGTCAAATTTGACGAGACTATAAGAAAAACTGAATGATGATCATTTCAGAGAAAAAACTCTGAATATTTCGTGAAATCAAGAAATGTTAAATTGAAGAACAACGTCCACATTACGACCATGGTGTTGTAGGTCATTTTTTGTTGCAAATCACTCTGTATAGTATACAGGGTGTCCCGGAAAATGTGGGAAATATCTCGGATTCAGTTTAGAGCATTAAAAAATAAGATGACAAGTTCCCATAATTGTTTTCCTAGCGGCCCTCCCTACGAAGATACGACCTACTAAATGATGCCACTGGAAATTCATTTTAGTGGAATAATAAATTCAATTACTTACCATGAACAAGAGTACTTTTCTTTAGCTTAATGTTCAAGGTATACAAAATTTGATTTTTTAGCACCTTATCATACAGGGTGTTAAAAATGTAAGCATTAAAATGTTACAATCAGTCCGCCCTTGCTTAACTGAAAAAGCTATTTGTAATTTGAGTGCGGTGATTTAAGAGGTCAGTAATACTATTAATATTATCAGATTTTTATCAAATTATCGCTCAGTTGCAGGAAAGTCCATTAAAATTTAAAGGTCCATTAAAACCCTTAATCCTCCATTAGTTCCTTGTAATAATGGAGGATTAAGAGTTTAATGGACCTTTAAATTTTAATGGACGTTTCTGCAACTGACACTATATCGAGTAGTTTGGAAACTTATTCCACTAAAATGGATTTGCAGTGGCGTCATTTAGGAGGTCGTAACTTCGTAGGCAGGGCCGCTAGGAAAAAAAATTATGAGAACTGTCATCTCCATTTTTTATCTTCTATCTGAATCCAAGAGATTTAACACATTTCCGGGACACCCTGTATATTTTTCGAGATTCCGAGAATAAAGGTATGGACTTTCGAAGGTTCTGAAATGAATTTAAAGACTATTGAAATCTCCCAAATTGTTCCAGAATTCTAAAATAAATTGCAGAATGTCAAATGCAGATACGAACAATGAAAGTTCATCAGATTCCGCTGAAATTGTTTCGTTCTTCAATTGCACTCATTTTTTGAGATTCGTATCATCCATCGAATCTCCAGGGGCAACTGATTTCCGATCTCTCAGGCGAGAATACCTTTGGGCCACACCGTTTGTGATGCGATCCCATGTAAACAATTCCTCAGCCATTTCATTCCAATTGTTGCATGTCTCTGTCGAATTCGCTCTTCCTGAATATTTTTCACAGGCTCACCAGACGATTCTTGAATAATTCAGCATGAAAAGAGCACCTGAAAGGTTCGTCTGATATAGGATGTAACAAAACGAATGACCATTTTAGCACCACGGTAAATTACAACAAGACATGACACGGCAATTGATTTACATAGGCGCCGAATCTTAATTACCTGGAGGAATTATTAGCTCCCCAGGTATAATGGCGGTATTGTTGAGCAAGTGTTTCTTTACAAATGTACACGCAACAATTTAAACTCAGGCAGATAAGACGTAATTTAATATGCGTTTAACGTTCGGGAAAAATGCAGATAATTCTCTTTCAAGGTGGAATTCTTGAAATGCATTTGGAATGGTTGTTTTTTTATTGGCTTTCCCTTTATGTACTGCGTGTTTTACGTTGAATGGGAGACATTGATTCACATATCGAATGTTTTCGTTTGAAAGGGCTGAATGTCAAGTAAAGATCATATACGGGTTGTTTCAAAAAAACGTGATTCTGTCTATAGGAATAGTGTCAAATCACATGATCTTGGTGACCGATTGACATTGACATTATCTCATGGCCTAGTTTCTGTGTTATTTGAACCTCATTTGCCTCTTAAAGTGCTAAATTCTGTGTAAAATAGGTACGCAATGTTATGGATCCAGTAAATCCAACCTGTTGTGAACGTCGTCTAATGGATATTTCAGGGTTTTCAGCAACGTTTTCACGAAGCAAGTTCGTTAACCAGCCAAATCGTACAGAGTGTTCCATAAAATATGACCATGCAATTTTTTTTTATTTCTCAATAATTCAGACAAAACGAAAAACCTATAGAGATACAAGATGCTCAAAGTAAGCCTCAAAAAAAAATTATGTGGCCATAGTGTACCGGGTTTTTCACTAAATTTGACCCCCCCTTTAACTTGTTACTAAAGGGAGATACAAAAAAATGTTCCGAATAAAAGTTTCACGAGATCAACTGAGGGTTTTGTTATAAGTCCAGAAACTGAAATATATACAGGGTGGACAACATTTGGTGGCAAAGTCATTTTTTCAA